>JBBBDQ010000421.1:2252500-2430000 GCA_037127315.1 Ascarosepion bandense | reverse complement strand
AAGTTCTTGTAGAAGCGAAACAGAGAAGTCACATTGCGCCGGTGAGAAAGTGGCTGTCAGGTCGGGATTGATCACATTACAGATTCTCCGTTGGATTTTGTCAAGGACCCCAAGGTGGATAGCACGGGCACCCGACCAGATATGGCAGCAATATTCATTGCATGGGTGGATGGTAGATTTATATATGTGCAGGATGGTTTCAGACGAGAAAAACTTCCTGGCCCTACACAGAGAACCGACCTTCTCAGCAGCGGATTTAGCTATGGATTCGATATACTCGTTCCACTTGAGGTCTGTTGTGAGAGTTAATCCGAGGAGGCGCAGTGTTTTGCTCTGAATTAGACTAGCCTGATCTATGCTAATGGGAAGTAGGAGCGTTGTCTGTAATGGTTAAAAGATAGAAGCTTCATTTTGGAGGCATCAAAATTCACTTTTCATTTCTTGACCCAGTCCACCACGGATTGGAGGTCCTTTACAAGCTCGGTAGCGAGGTTTGCTTTGTCAACCTCGGTAGATTTTTTCGTCGAGGCGTGAGTAAACCGTAGTGTTGTCAGCGTATATGCCTACTTGGTATTTTATTACCTAGGAGAGATCGTTAATGAAGATCAAGAAGAGCGTAGGACCTAGAATAGAGCCTTGAGGGACACCCGCGTTCGTATGGTAGTATTGGGAGGCATTCATTGTGCGATTTGAATGAAAAGAATGACTGGATTTGAAAGGAATGACTGGATTGGGTCAAACAACTGTCCAGTTATACCATAGCCTCACGGCTTACGTAGAAAGCCAGCATGCCAGACTCTGTCAAACACTTTGGAGATACAGTGCTGGTCGTAAGCATATCGGCAGTAAACCTGGTGAAGCGGAAAACATACTGTTTGTCAGAGAAGAGACTGTAGACTGTAAGATGTTGAACGACCTCAGCGTTGATGATGGTTTCGAAGACTTTGCTAAAAGTCGATAGTAGGCTGATAGTGCGTTGATTAGCGGGATCAGAGGGTTTTGCAGTGTTTATACACACACACACACACACACACACAAACACACACACACACACATATATATATATATATATATATATATATATATACTGGAGAATCCTCTGACCCTGCTAATTATCGTCCTATATATATATATATATATATATATATGGTTACATAAAATAAAGACAAGAAGAAAACTATATTTTAAATCGCCAACGCGTTTCGTTCTGTGATGGACGTTATCAAGGCAAAAAGACGAAATGAGCTTTATTCTAAATTACGTATCTATAAACAAACAGTGTTTGCAACCACAAAGACGCTCACAAATCATTTCAAAAGATTAACACAATATTTTAGTTTTTAGAATTTCTTCATGTGTAGTGCAAAGTCACGAAATATTAAAATGAAGGAATTCGACCGTTTTCTTTGAAACTTTTTATTATGTATGTTAGTCTGTTTTAGTATAATTTCCATAAGTAAAGGTGAGATTAGGAAAAGTCCTTGGCGCAAAATGATGTTTTGGTAATACTGGATGGCGGCACTCTCGAGAACTTTTCTTCTGAATAAATTGTTTACTCTTTTTATTAGTGTGGCATTTTTAAAATCGAAATTGTGGTTGAATTTATTTTTTGTGAATCACTAATGCATTTGTTATTTTATTTTATTTAACCATCCTGTCCTTAATCTGAGTATATTTTTGCATATATATATATATATATATATATATATATATTAATCTGTTAAATTAAATAAATGAATTTAACATTCAGTTCTTTTGAGTTCGTCTTTATCGGAGTTTACCTGATTAATAAACCAAGTATTCTACGTTATATATATATATATATTTTAAAGCCATTCACTTCGAAATAACAACATCACTTGAAAAGACACAAATAGTGTCGAAACAAAATAGCTACTTTTGTAGTGATATTATAACATATCAATGTTATAATTTATTAATAAATATTATTATTATTATTATATATATATATATATATATATATATATATATATATATAGGTTGCCATTACTTTCTGCGGTAGATAGTTGGCAGCCAAGGCTACAGAACCTAATCTGTTCTGTTATTTAACCCATAACTGGAGGGAAGAGACGGATTAATACCTTTCCCAAGTGCGTAAGTGAATGCAAAGAATTCAACTGAAATTTGAACTCGGCTCCCCGATTTCTCCACACTGTGAAAAACTGAAATGAACGCTACTGCTTAAACACCCGCGTCTATATAGAGAGGGAGAGATATATCACATATGCTTATTTACATATGGATTTCGTTATATATTATTTCTCTCTTGATCACTAAGAAACGTATACAACATCATCTGTAATAGACCGACCTTAATGCAGAAATCTAAACGAAAATTATTGGGACCTGCAGCATTTTTTCATTAAATGTATATTTTCCGAAATTCAACTGACCACGCCGGATAAAATATGCCACTGTTTTTTTGTTTTTTTTTGTTTGTTTTTTTTATTTTTTGTTTTGTATCACTTTTTCAAAGTATAACTGCAACCTTTAACGTTTTTCATTTTGTGATCAAATCGGATGATTTGGCCGACTGCTTTCGCGGGAAATGAGATGCGCGTGCAATCTATTACAGCCTGCAGGGCACCATTCGGTTTGAGCGCATTAACTCAGCCATGCCCTACCTTTTATGCAATTGTTTCCCAGCGAAACACAAAAAATGGCTTCTCAAATTTGATTGTAAACTAATTTCAAGCTGCAAACGCCGAAATCATAAAACATAAAACTATGTGCTTTTAGCGAAGAATTTAATATTTCATTGACGTCATAAATATTTAATGAGAACTGATTTTCAATAGGATCGAAGGCTTCCAACTTTTTGTAGGATTAACACAATATATCATCAAATCCATATGTAAATAAGCATGCGTGATATATATATATATATATATATATATATATATATATATATTTCCCTCTCTATATATACATGTGTGTGTGTGCATGTGTGTATTACGTTAAATTTTAGTGGACGCGGATGTTTAAGCAGAAGCGCGCATTTTTCATAGTGTGGAGAAATCGGGGAGCCGAGTTCGAATTTCAGTTGAATTCATTGCATTCACTTACGAACTAATTCTCTTGGGAAAGGTATTAATCCGTCTCGTCCCTCCAGTTATGGATTAAATAACAGGATAGATAAGATTCTGTAGCCTTGACTGGCAACCAGCTTACCGCAGAAAGTAATGGCAACCTACTGCTGGATAATCTTCTTCGAGACATGATCGCCTAAGCGTGTATCACGTTTACACTTAAATGACTGAATGAATTTATATCTGCCGGGCTTTGATTTTGAAATAATGTAAATGTGTTTTCAGTGTCGGATATGGCTCTTACTTTTTTTGAAAAATGATTATTTGCCTCGGCGTGCTTTATACTCAAGAAAACAGGGAGCATCTAATCGCAGCAAAGTTCTGTTAAATATAAAATGCCCTTTCTCCTTACTATATATATATATATATATATGTGTGTGTGTGTGTGTGTGTGTGTGTGTGTGTGTGTGTGTGAGAGAGAGAGAGAGAGATAGAGAGAGAGACACTGGAGAAAAAGTTCTACTGTGATGCACTTCATCCCTTAGAAAATTCAGCTGCCTAACTTTGCATACGTTGATACAAAAGCTGAGAATTTTAAATTTAAAACATGTAAATATCTCCTTAATTTAAATGTATTTTGGGTTAAAGAATCTAATCAGTTTCATCATTTTTTTTATGTTAATCATTATCAACCCGAGCAAGGCGATTACGCCACTAATGTGCAGGAGGCTACATAAGAGTAAAAGCACTAGATAGAAGAGAGTGAATCATATCACGACGAACAAGGTGATAACGCCACTAATGTCCAGGGGGCTACATGAGAGTAAAAGCACTAGATAGAAGAAAGTGAAGCATATCACCCCGAGGAAGGCGATAACGCCACTAATGTGCATGGGGATACATCAACTTAAAAGTACTAGATAGAAGAGAGAAGAATACCACCCCGAGCAAGGCGATAACGCCACTAATGTGCATGGGGATACATCAACTTAAAAGTACTAGATAGAAGAGAGGGAAGAATACCACCCCGAGGAAGGCGATAACGCCACTAATGTGCACGGTGGCTACATAAGATTAAAAGCACTAGATAGAAGTGAGTAATGCATATTACTCCAAGCAAGGCGATAAAGCCACAAATGTGGAGAGGACTACATAAGTTTAAAAACACTGGATAGAAGACAGTGGAGCATATCACTCCGAGCAAGTCGCTAAACGCCACTGATGTTCTGGGAGCTGCATAAGCGTAATAGAAGTGAGTTACACATATCACCCCGAGCAAGGCGATAACGCCACTAATGGGCAGTGGTCAATATAAGATTAAATGCACTAGATAGAAGAAAGTGAAGCATATCACACCGAGCAAAGCGATAACGCCACTGATGCGCAGGGGATTACATAAGAGTATAAGCACTATATAGAAGAGAGTGAAGCATATCACTCAGAGCAAGGCGATAATGCCATTAATGGTCAGGGGGCTACAATAGGCAAAAATCACTAGATAGAAATGAGTTAAGCATATCACCCCGAGCAAGGCGATAACGCGACAAATGAGCAGAGAACTACATCAGATTAAAAACATTAGATAGAAGAAAGTGAAGCATATCACCCCGAGCAAGGCGGTAACGCCACTGCTGTTCTGGAGGCTGCATAAGAGTAAAAGCACTACTTAGAAGAGAGTGAAGCATATCACCCTGAGCAAAGCGATAATGCGACTGATGTGCAGGGGACTACATAAGATTAAAAGCACTAGATAGAAAAGAGTAAAGAATATCATACCGAGCAAGGCAATAACGCCACTAATGTGCAGGGGGCTACGTACGATTAAAAGAACTAGATAAAAGGGAGTGAAGCATATCACCCTGAGCAAAGCGATAATGCGACTGATGTGCAGAGGACTACATAAGATTAAAAGCACTAGATAGAAATGAGTAAAGAATATCATACCGAGCAAGGCAATAACGCCACTAATGTGCAGGGGGCTACGTACGATTAAAAGAACTAGATAAAAGGGAGTGAAGCATATCACCCTGAGCAAAGCGATAATGCGACTGATGTGCAGAGGACTATAATAAGATTAAAAGCACTAGATAGAAATGAGTAAAGAATATCATACCGAGCAAGGCAATAACGCCACTAATGTGCAGGGGGCTACGTACGATTAAAAGAACTAGATAAAAGGGGGTGAAGCATATCACCCTGAGCAAAGCGATAATGCGACTGATGTGCAGGGGACTACATAAGATTAAAAGCACTAGATAGAAAAGAGTAAAGAATATCTTACCGAGCAAGGCAATAACGCCATTAATGCGCAGGGGGCTACGTACGATTAAAAGAACTAGATAAAAGGGTGTGAAGCATGTCACCCTGAGCAAGCGATAACGCCACTAATGTGCACGGGGCGACATAAAAATAAAAGCACTAGATAGAAGAGAGTAAAGCACATCAACCCGAACAAAACGATAACGCTACTAATGTGCAGGGGGCTGCATAAGATTAACAACACTGGGTAGAAGAGAGTAAAGCATATCACACCGAGCAAGACGATAACGCCACTAATGTGCAGGGTCTACATGCGATGAAAAGGACTAGATAGATGAAAGTTAAGAATATCACGCCGAGCAAGGCGATAAAACCACTAATGTGCAGGGGTCTGCATGAGAGTAAACGCAATAGATAGAAAAGAGTGAAGCATATCACACCGAGCAAGGCGATAATGCCACTAAGGTGCAGAGGGCTACATAAGATGAAAAGCACTAGATAGAAGTGAGTGAAGCATATCACCACGAACAAGGCGATAATGCCACTGACGTGCAGAGGGCTACATAAGATTAAAAGCACTAGAAAAAAGAGAGTGAAGCAAATCCCTCCGAGCAAGGCGATAACGCAACTAATGTGCAGGGGGCTACATAAAAGTCAAAGAATTAGATAGAAGAGAGTAAAGCATATAAACCCGAGAAATCTGATAATGCCACCGATGTCAAATGGAGTTACATAAGATTAAAAGCACTACATGGAAGAGAGTGAAGTATATCAATCCGAGCAAAGAGATAACGCCCCTAAATTGTAGGGGGCTACATAAGTTTAAAAGCACTAGATAGAAGAGTGTGAAGCATATCAACCCGAGCAAGGCGATAATGCCACTGGTGTGCAGGGATCTACATAAGATTAAAAGCACTAGATAGAAGACAGTGAAGCATATCACCACGAGCAAGGCGATAACGCTACTAACGTGTAGGGGGGCTACATAAGATTAAAAGCTCTAGATAGAAGAGAGTGAAGCATATCACCCCGAGCAAGGCGATAACGTCATTAATGTGCAAGCGGGCTACATAAGAGTAAAAGCAATCGATAGTAGAGAGAGACACATATCACTCCGAACCAGGCGGTACTGCCACTGATGTTCAGGGCTGCATAAGATTAAAAAACACTAGATAAAAGAGAGGAAAGCATATCACCCCGAGCAAGGCGATAACGCCACTGATGTGCAGTGGGCGACATAAGATAAAAATCACTACATAGAAGAGAGTTAAAAATATCACACCGAGCAAGATGATATCGGTCACTTCTGTGCAGGAGGCTGCATAAGGGTAAAAACAATAGATAGAAGAGAGAGGAGGATATTACCCTGAGCAAAGGCGATAACGCCACTAATGTGCAGTGGGCTACATAAGTTTAAAAGCAGTAGATAGAAGAGAGTTAAGAATATCACTCCGAACAAGGCGTAAACGCCACAAAGGTACAGAGGGCTAAATAAAATTAAAAGCACTAGATAGAAGAGAGTGAATCATATCAACACGAGCAAGGCGATACGCCACTAATGTTCAGTGGGCTACATAAGATTAAATGCAAGAGGTAGAAATCATTGAAGTATATCACCCCGAGCAAGGCGATAATGTCACTGATGTGCAGAGGGCTGCATATGATTAAAAGCACTAAATAGAAAAGTCTGATGCTTATCACTCCGAGCAATGCGTTAATGCCACTGATGAGCAAGGGGATGCATAAGATTAAAAGCACTAGATAAAAGAGAGTGCAGGATATCACCCCGAGCAAGGCGATAACGCCACTGACGTGCATCAGGTAACATACGATTAAAAGCATTAGTTAAGCATTAGTTAAGCCTATCACCCCGAGCAAGGCGATAATGCCACTGATTTGGAGGGGGCTACAAAAGTGAAAAGGCACTAGATAGAAGAGAGTGAAGCATATCTCCCCGAGCGTGGCAATAATGCCACTAATGTGCACGGGGATACCTAAGATTAAAAGAACTAGAAAGAAGAGAGTAAAAGCATATAACTCCGAGCAAGGTGATAATTCAACTGATGGGCAGTGAGCTACATAGAAGGGAGTGTAGCATATCACCCCGAGCAAGGCGATAAAGTCACTGAATTGCACTGGGCTACATAAGATTAAAAGCACGAGATACAAGAAAGTGAAGATATCACCACGAGCAAGGCAATAACGCTACTAATGTGCAGGGGGGGGGGGCTACATAGAATTAACAGCGCTAGATAGAAGATAATGAAGCATATCACCACGAGCAAGGCAATAATGCCACTAATGTACAGGGGGCTACATAACATTAAAAACACTAAATAGAAAAGAGTGATGCATATCACCCTGAGCAATGCGGTAATGCCACTGATGTGCAGGGGGTAACAGAAGACTAAAAGCGCTAGTTAGAAGGGCGTGAAGCATATAACCCCTAGCAATGCGATAATGCCACGAATGTGCAGGGAGCTACATAAGATTAAAAGCTCTAGATAGAAGAGAATGAAGCATATCACCCCGACCAAGGCGATAACGCCACAAATGTGCAAGGGGCTACATAAGTTGAAAAGCACTAGATAGAAGAGAGTGAAGCATATCACCCAGAGCAAGGCGATAGTGCCACTGAAGTGCAATGGGCTACAAGAGAGTAAAAAAAACTAGTTAAAAGAGAGAGCACATATCACCCCGAGCAAGACGATAAAGCCACTGATGTGCAGGGCTACATAAGATTAAAAAGCACTAGATAGAAGAGAGTAAATCATGTCACACCGAGCAAGTCGATAACGCCACTGATGTGCAGTGAGTTACATATGATTAAAAGCACTAGATAGAAGAGAGTGAAGCATATCACCCCGAGAAAGGCGATAATGCCACTGATGTGCAGGTCTACATAAGATTAAAATACACTAGATAGAAGAGAGTAAAGCATATCACCCAGAGCAAATCGATAACGCCACTGATGTGCAGGGGGCTACCAATGTGCAGTGAACTCAGTCAGCTAAGTTCCATAAGTGAAACACGCTTAGGCGATCATGTCTCGAAAGAGGCATGACTGACTGGACAGAAGATTATCCCGCAGTAGGTTGCCATTGCTTTATGCGGGAGACTGGTTGCCGACCAAGGCTATAGAACCCAATCTGTCCTGTAATTTAACCCATAACTGGGAGGAAGAAACGGATTAATACCTTTACCAAGGGTATTTGTGCGGAAGGGAATGAAATGAATTCAACTGGAATTCGAACTCGGCTACCCGATGTCTCGTTCCGAGCAGTGAACTAAATAAGATTAAAAGCACTAGATAGAAGAGAGTGAAGCATATCACCCCGAGCAAGGCGATAACGCCAGTAATGTGCAGCAGGCTACATAAGATCAAAAGCACTAGATAGAAGAGAGTGAAGCCTATCACACCGAGCAAGGCGATAACGCCACTAATGTGCAGTGTGCTACATAATATTAAAAGCATTACATTGAAGAAAGTGGAGCATATCACCTCGTGCAAGGCGATAATGCCACTAATGTGCAGGGGGCTACATTAGTTTAAAAGCACTAGATCTGGTGTGGGTGACAAAGCTAACCTCACAGCCGAGATGGAAAAAAACCTCCAATCCGTAGTGAACTGTTGTAAGAAATGGCTAGTAAATTTTAATTTTTCTAAAATGAAGCTACTCTCAATTAACTATCATAGACAATCGCACCTACCTCCCATTAGCATGGACCAGGCTTGCCTCCCAGAGAGTAAACACTACGCCTCCTTGGTTTCACACTTTCAGCGGACCTCAAATGGAATGACTATGTCGAATCCATTGCTAAATCCGCTGCTATGAAAATCGGTTCTCTGTGCAGGGCCCGGAAATTTTTTCCGTCTAAATCTATCCTGCACATATATAAATCTACCATCCGCCCGTGCATTGAATACTGCTGCCATATCTAGTCGGGTGCCCCTGCTATTCTCCTCGGGCTTCTCGATAAGGTACAGAGGAGGGTCTGTAATGTGATAGATACCGACTTGGCAAACCGCTTGCAGTCTCTATCCCACCGGCGCGACGTGGCTTCCCTGTGCCTCTTCTATAAATACTTTCACGGCTTCTACTCCGATGAACTTAGATCACTAGTGCCCCCTAGATACGAATTTGCACGACATACTAGATTAGCAAAAAGATCCCAGCCTTTTACAGTGAAACCGATAAAATGCAACCGCAACTTATACTCCAACAGTTTCTTTTCTTGCACTTCCCGACTGTGGCATTCCTTACCACATGATTGCTTCCCCGACGCCTACAATCTCCAGGAGTTTAAATGTAAGGTCAATAGACACCTCCTAACACACTAACTCGCTCCCATTCTTTCAAACACTCTTCCCATCTGCCCAACCCTCATCCTCGGTATCCTTACCCATTTATCACCTACCACCTGACATTTCCTATGACTACCACTCCTTCTCCTTACTGTCCCCTATGTAGCCCCATGCGCAATAGTGGCAGTGGAATGCCTTGCTTGGGGTGAAATGATTCAAAAATAAAAAAGAAGAGAGTAAAGCATATCACCCCGAGCGAGGCAATAATGCCACTAATGTGCAGGTGGCTACATAAGATTAAAAGCATGAGATAGAAGAGAGTAAAGCATATCACCGCGTGCAAGGCGATAATGCTACTAGTGTGCAGGAGACTACATTAGTATAAAAGCACTAGATAGAAGAAAGTGAAGCATATTACACCGAGCAAAGCGATAGCACCACTAATGTGCAGTGAGCTAAATAAGATTAAAACCAGTAGATAGAAGAGAGTGAAGCATATCATACAGAGTAAGGCGATAATGACACTGTTGTGCATGGGGCTACATAAGATTAAAAGCACTAGATAGAAGATAATGAAGCATATCACTGCGAGCAAGGCGATAATGCCACTGATGTGCAAGGGGCTACATAAGAGTAAGAACACTAGATAGAGAGAGTGAAGCATATCATCCCGAGCAAGGCGATAATGCCACTGATGTGCAGGGGGCTACATAAGAGTAAAAGCATTGGATAGAAAAAAGTGAAGCATATCAACCCGAGAGACGCAAAAAGGCCACTAATGTGCTGGGGGCTACATAAGATTAAAAGCACTAAATAGAAGAGAGTGAAGCATCATATCCCGAGCAAGGCGATGATTCCACTAATGTGCAGGGGGCTACAGTAGTTTAAAAGCACTAGATACAAGAGAGTGAAGCATATCACACCGAGCAAGGCGATAATGCCACTGAAGTTCACCTGGCTAGATAGGAATGAATGCACTAGATAGAAGAGAGTGAAGCATATCACCCCGAGCAATGAGATAACGCAACTGATGTGCAGTGGGCTACATGAGATTTAAAGCACTGGATACACGAAAGTGAAACATATAACGATGAGCAAGGCGATAATGCCACTGATGTTAAAGGGGGGGGCTATATAAGATTAAAAGCTCTAGATAGAAAAGAGTGAAACATGTCACCATAATCAAGGCGATAATGCCACTGATGTGAAGTGGGCTACATAAGATTAAAAGCAATAGATAAAAAGGAGTGAAGCATATCACCCCGAGCAAGGCGATAATGCCACTAATGTGCAGGGGGCTATATAGTATTAAAAGGACTACATTGAAGAGAGTGATGGGTATCATCCCGAGCAAGTCGATAACGCCACTAATTTACTGGGGGCTACATAAGATTAAAAGCACTAGATAGAAGAGAGTAAAGCATATCACACCGAGCAAGGCGACAAAGCCACTATTGTGAAGGGGGCTACAGAAGTATAAAAGGACTAGATAGAAGAGAATGAAGCATATCATCCCGAGCAAGGCGATAATGCCACGGATGTGGAACGGGCTACATAATAATAAAAGCATTAGATAGAAGAGAGCGAAGCATATCACCCCTAGCAAGGCGATAATGCCACTGATGTGTAGGGGCTACATAAGAGTAAAAGCACTAAATACAAGAGTGTAAAGCATATCACCGCGAGCAAGACGATAACGCCACTAATGTACAGGGGGCTACATAATATTAAAAGCACTAGATAGAAGAGTGTGAAGCATATCACCCCGAGCAAGGCCATAATGTCACTGTTGTGCAGGGGACTACATAAGAGTAAAAACACTAGTTAGAAGAGAGTGAAGCATATCACCCCGAGCAAGGCCAAAATGCCACTAATGTGCAGCGGGCTACATAAGAGTAAAAGCACTAGATAGAAAAGAGTGAAGCATATCACACCGAGCAATTCGATAATGCCACTGATGTGCAGGGGACAACATAAGATTAAAAGCTCTAGATAAAACAGCGTAAAGCATATCACCCCGAGCAAGGCCATAATGCCACTGATGTTGAGGGGGCTACATAAGAGTAAAAGCTATAGATATAAGAGAGAGACACATATCATCCCGAGCAAGGCGATAACGCCACTAATATGCAGGGGGCTACATAAAAGTAAAAGCACTAGATAGAAGAGAGTGAAAAGAAGGACAAACCATTTAGAAAGGGGCAAGAGAAGAGAGGAAATACAGGTGTGATGACAGTTGCAGATGTCGTGAGAAAAGAAAGGATATACAGAGTGGTGAGGAAAGAACTAGGGTCATTTGGTTGAGAGATGAGTTTTGACCTTGCATTTAAATTCCAGGAGGTTGTAGCCCTCAGGAAAGCAAGAATAAGGAAGCGAGTTCCACAAGCGGGAAGTGCGAGAAAAGAAGCTACAGGATTAGAATTGTCGTCTGCATTTGGTTGATGTAACTCTGAATGGGTGATTCTTTCTTTCTTTTTGTTTCCAGCATCTTTTTTATTTGTCTCATATTGTGATAACAGATCTGTCAAGAATGTGAAAAGTTTTAAGATCCTAGATGTAAAGTGCTAGTTTGAACTAGCAAATAAACCAACTTCTAAACATTGTCATTTTAGTGAATTATTTTCTCTTTGGGATGTACGTTGTGGTGCAGTGGATATCGACTCGGAACGACAAATCGGGGAGCCGAATTCAAATTCCAGTTGAACTCCTTGCATTCACTTACGCACCAACACCTTTAGGAAAGGTATTAATCCGTCTCTCCCCCCCCCCAGTTATTGATTAAATAATAGGACAGATTGGGTTCTGTAGCTTTGGCTGTCAACCAGTCTACCGCCGAAAGCAATGGCAACCTACTGCAGGATAATCTTCTGCCCAGTCATTCATGTCTCTTTCGAGACTTTATCGCCTAAAGCGTGTATCACGTATGGCACTTAAATGACTGACTTTCTCTTTTAATCAGAGTAGTTTTTTTTTTTTTTTTTTTTTTTTTTTAATCATTTCACCCCGAGCAAGGCAGAAACGCCACTGATGTGCAGGGGTTACATAAATGTAGAAGGATTAATTAGAAAAGAGTGAGGAGTACAAGCTAGTTAGAAAGGAACAATAGAAAGCTGAGAAAGCAGGTGCAATGACAGATACATGGGCGGAGAGAACGTGAAGATTATACAGGGGAGGGGAGAGAGCTAGAGTCCAGTGGTTAGTAGGTGAGTATTAACTTTGCTTTAAAATTTCTGAAGGTCGTAGCCGTCAGGAAAGCAAGAATACGGGAGTGAGTTACACAGGCGGGAAGTGCGAGAGAGGAAGCTGCAGGAGTAGAATTGTCGTCTGCGTTTGGCTAACCTGACTGTGAATGGGTGGGACCCAGTTGCCAGTCTGGTTGCACGGGTAAACACCTGTTGAGGAGGCATCAGTGACTTAAGCTCATCCGAGCAGAAGCCATGAAAGTATTTATAGAAGAGACAGAGGGAGGCCACATTTCGACGATGGGAAAGTGGCTGCAGACGAGTCGCCAGATCAGTACCTATCACATTACAGACTCTCCGTTTGAGCTTGTCAAGAACACTGAGGAGAACGGCAGGGGCACCTGACCATAAATGGCAGCAGTACTCCATGCACGGACGGATGGTTGACTTGTATATATGCAGGATGGATTCAGGTGGAAAAAACATTTGTCAAAATTGTGGTAAGTCTAACGTTTAATGTATTTGTTTTATAAAATGTCGGTTTTGTGTTCATATAAATTTTTATTTCAACGTCTTCAATATATTCTTTTGGCAGACCTTACTGTTGATTGATTAAATTCCTTCTTCAAGTTTTGGTTTGTTGTTTTCTTTTGTATTGATAAAGACTTTTATTGTATTAGATGTAATTGTGACAAATTTTATGTTGATTTTAGATAAATTCTTTTCAATTGTAGTTAAAATCAAGTTAGTGGGTAGAACAATTTTTATTTTGATCCGTTGGGTTTGTCAAAAGGGCCGCTGGAATATTTTATGTCATTGTTTCGTATTGAACATGAACTAGGGTATTGGTGAGGGGTGAAAGTAATTTAATATACTTCTCTTCGGGTAAATATTGATGGGAATATAAATTTATTATTTTGTTTTTATTAGTTGATTTTCGGGGGACACTAAATGTCAATGAGGGGTAATATGACATATTTTTTATGATCGTTTCATCCCAAGCAAGGTAGGGTTGCCAATGGTGCGCATGGGGTTACATAAGAGGAGAGTGATGAGGAAGAGGAACAAGTTACAAGGTGTGCCAAATAAAGGATAAGAGAAAGATGGGAATCGGGGAGATAAAAGATGGCAAATAACGATTCACTTAAACTCTTGGAGACTGTAGATATCAAGGAAGCAAGTATATAGAAGAGAATTCCACAGAAGTGCAAGAAGTTCAAACTACCATCCACCCGTGTATTGAATACTGCTGCCACATCTGGTCGGGTTTCCCTGCTATTCTCCTCGGGGTTCTTGACAAAATACAACGGAGAATCGATACCGAATGTGATCGATACCTACTTGGCTGACCGGCTGCATTCACTCTCTCTCCCCGGCGTGACGTGGCTTCCCTGTGCCTCTTCTATAAATAATTTCACGGCTTCTGCTCCGATGAACTTAGATCACTGGTGCCTCCTTAGGTACTAATTTGCACGAGATACTAGATTAGCAATTAAGTCCCACCCTTTTACAGTGAAACAAATAAGATGTAACCGCAATTTCTACTCCAACAGCTTCTTTTCTCGCACTTCCCGACTGTGGGATTCGCTTCCACATACTTACTTCCCCGACAGCTACAATCTCCAGGAGTTTAAATGTAAGGTCAATAGACACCTCCTAACACACTAACTCGCATTCCATTCTCTCAAACATTCTTCACATCTTCCCAACCCTTATCCTCGGTATCCTTACACGTCTATAACCCTTCTTATGACATTTCCTATATCTAACCACTCTTTCTCATCACTTTCCCTGTAACCCCCTGCGCAATAGTGGCAGTGGAATGACTTGCTTGGGATGAAATGATTAAAAAAAAGAAGCTGGCAGAGTAAAAGAGGCGTTGACGTTTGACTGTTTTGACTGTAAATGGTGGGATCTAGTTGCCAGTCTAATAACTCGAGCTAATCCATGGAGAGGAAGTAGCAGAGTGATAAGTTAGTCAGATCAGAAGCAGTGAAAATATTTATATAAAAAACAAAAGAAAGTCACATCACGTCGGTGAGAAAGTGAATGAAGTCGAATTGCCAGATCGGGATCGACTAACTTGCAGAACCTCCTTTTGATTTTGTCGAGAACCCGAGATAAATAGCAGAAGCACCCGACCAGGTATGGTAGCAGTATTCAATGCTCAGACGAATGGTGGATTTGTATATGTGCAAGATGTATTCTGACGAGAAAAACTACCTGACCCGACATAAACACCCAATCTTCCTAACAGTAGATGTGGCTATTGTAGTCGTTTTACTTGAGGTCGTCTGAGAAAGTGAAGCTAAGGAGGTTCTGTGTATGGCTTTCTAGAAGACAAGCGAAATCTGTACAGATGGTAAGATAATTTGTCTATGTTGGTTAAAGAAGAGCAGCTTTGTTTTGGCAGCATTTTCTTATCCCAATTCACCACAGATTGGAGGTTCTTTTCAAGATCAGCAGTGAGGTTTACTTTGTCAGCATTGGCAGATTTCTTATTAAAGCGGGAGAAAATGGCGGTGTCGTCAACTTGGGAACGGATTACATCAGGAAGATCATTGATAAAGATCAGGAAAAGCGTAGGACCTAAGGTAGCACCTTGAGGGACAACCGCGTTTGTATGAAAGGATCTAGATGCATGTCCATTCAATACCACCTTCATTACGCGACTTGATACGAAGGATTAGATTATATCTAACAAATATAGTTGAAGTCATTGAAGTCCCTGAACACAAATATATTAGTAAACGAGTGAAAGGAAATTGCTTTGTCTAAATTATCAGAATTACTGTATAGCAATGGACAGTCAAGAGAGAAGTGGTAAAGAAAGAAAACATAGCTGTGTTAAGTAGAGCGAGACAAAGACGCTTGTAAGAATGGTCAGGAGATTCAAGAGAATTCACCATAGCCAGATGTTTACTGACATAAACTTCCAGGTCATGTATGGGAACATTGTAGTTCTTATTAACCAGGAATCGAGATATCACAAGAGAGGATTGTGGGCTAAGGTTGGTTTTTCAGAGAGTTAGGATGTCTTGAAGGAAAGATTTCATACTGTAAAAGTTGGGACGTATACTACGAATGTTAAAGAAATGTGTTGAGGGATTGAGGTGATTTTTGCTCGGGTGGTAGAGTTTTGTCGTATATTTGGTTGTAAATATTCATTTTGGATTATTTTGTTAAGAAGAAACCTCCAGTAATGGTAGCAGACGTTCATCAACTGCGACATGTGTAAGAAGGGATCTGGCGCAGGCTGCAGCATAGTATGGCTTCGAAGTTGCTCACTGGAAGCGCCAAGAGGAGCACCAATCTATTTGTGTCATGGCACTGCAAGAACCACGACATTATGCAACTGTTGATCAGAGCAGCCGCACTAGACGCTACGCAAGAGTTAGGGAACCTAACTACCACTCAGAAGTAGCAGCCAGAAAACTGCTAACCTGGTATTCTCAGTATGAACAGATGTTGTCACTGTTCTCACACATCACAAAAAATTCGCGAGAGCACCAATTTTAAGGCCTGAGGCCAGTAAAAGAACCTGAAACCCCTTCCTAAACAGGAAACAAGTTTCTACTCCTGTTCAAGGGAAGGATCAGGAGTATGAACCGGGCGATAAGAGGGCCTAGAAAAGGTAAAGTATTCTTTTCTTCCAGATTCATTGCATGTTTGCCCTGCGCCCAACCCCCAAATCTGGAGGAAGGTGATTTTCTAAGCGTAGCTTAGACGTGATACACGGCCGAAAATAGGGGGTACCCAGTGAGGATCGAACTCACTACTCAGTTATAATGATAATAGCGATACGAGCTTGCTAACCATTACACCACTCCGAGGTGCCTAATTTATCTACAAGATCAGGAAAATCAGTATCAGTGGGTTATATTAATAAAGCATTATCAATATATCGGAAGTATTTTGACTGTTTAGGTAAAATATTTTGGAAAATATATTCAGTCACTCCACTAAGTGGCGATACATTGGTAATCCATTTTTTTTGTTTATAAAATCTAAATCTAAACTTATTTATAAATGGAACATTGTCTGTGTGTGTATGTGTGTGTGTTTGTGTGTCTATGTGTGTGTGTGTTCGTTACCTATAGACTCCGAAACGGCTGAACCAATTTTCTTGAAAATTTACACAGTTATACTATAAGCGTCTGCGAGTGTTCTTAGCTAAGCTTTGTGTCGAGGTACCCCCGATAAATATCGAAATCGATAATCGAAAAAATCGGGTTATAAAAGGAGTGGACCGATTTTAATCAAATTTGATACACTCATAGACAAAGACATAAGAAACGATATTCAGAAGTTTCAAGGTTGCACTTCTTACAATAGTACAGAAAATCGATAATATATATTATATATATATATATATATATATATAAGGCAAGATGTTTGTGTGTGTGTGTCTGTTTATCTGTCTGTATGTCCTTTATACAAATCCACAATTTTTATCCGATTCTCACCAAACTTCATACAAATATTCTTTAGGCTGAGTCTGAGCCCCAGGACCATGGATTAGTTTTAAAGCTTTCATTACACCCGAGCAACGCCATGCTATACTGCTAGTTATTATTAAATGTGAAATAGTATTTCATTGGTGATGAAATGGCAGATTTTTATCATTTTACGTATTGATAGGGAGAGAGTTATCTTTGGTTCTGTTACATGCTTTTTCAGAGATTAAAGAGATTTTCAACCCGAGTAAAGTGATTTTATACCTAAACTGACCATGGGTATATCAGTTATATTTGTTTCCGTTAGGATTTCAATTAGGTTGCCTGGATTTTTTATATGATGAGCTGATATTTTCATGGAGTGGAGTTAAAAAATTCTGTTATGGCTTTAGTCAGTTTATGAGAGTAGACTGCCTATTCCTGAAATAATAGGGCAAATTGTGATGCCTGTTTTAGGAGACTGTAAAGTTTGGTTATTTTAGGTTGATATTCTATCAGCCTTTACTATGATTTCATTTTTAATTAGTTTCTAAATAGTTTTGTTAAATTTTTGTGTTTCAGTAATTATTTTCAGTTGGTTTATATTTTCATATGTTTTGGTTGGTATCATTTAGTAGTACATTGATTTTTTTTTCAACGTATGAGTTCTTATTCATCAGGACAATTCGGCCCTCTTCTTTCACGGTTGAAATATAGATTTTTTATAGGTTCCTTAGTGGGTATAAGGGTTTTTGTGGTAATGTTTTTTCGTTGACGGTATATAAAATATTTCAAAATAGAAATGCCCCTGACAAATCAAACAAATCGAAAACTATATTTGTTCTAACCATTAATTCAATCACAACTACAATCGAAAAGAATTATTCTGAATTCAACATAAAATGTGTTACAGCTAAATCTAAAACAAAAAACTTAATCAATACGTATTTTTAAAAATAAAATTTCTAAATTTAATATTCCCAGCGTCTCTCGTTCGTGTGCATGTGTAGTGGCATCAATGTAAATAGACTTCGTCCAATGAAGTCTAAAGGGAGAAAACATTACATGAAAACTTTTTTCTACTTTGTTCTGTATTTTTTTCCTGAAAAACTGTTCTTGATATATAAAATTTACGTCGGAGTAAAAATTGGCTGAGGTCAAGCTTCCAAGTCAGAACCGATTACATTGTACATCCTTCTTTGTATTTTGTCAAGAAACTTGATATGAATAGCAGGACGAATGATAGATTTATAAATGTGCAAGGTGAATTTAAACGAGAAAAAATTTTTCTGTCCCAACAGAGAGACCAGCCAAATAATGTCTTCACCCTTTGTTGAAAAAACAAATGACTCTGAAAAGTAAGGACATTACAATAATGCTCTCACAAAACTTCAAAGTCGGTATGACTGAAATAATACTACTCAGCTGAATGGCAAACTTCTCCATATTATATAGTCATCCGCAAACAGAACTATTTCGCTGTATCACAGCTCATCAGTACGACTTAGACTCCGAAGCTTTTTAACCCAGGATCGAAACCCGACCGTATCGGCATGAGTCGGCGATTCTACCCCTAAGCCACAAGCGTCCGGTAGAAGAAGGCAGGCTTTTTAGCGCGTATAAACACGCCCAATTGTTAGTGTGCTCTAATTCATTATTGAATGAGCAATGCGTATATATATATATATATATATATATCAGTGCAGTTCCATTTACTTAGCAAATCAAGGTATGAAAAAAAGAAGCCTGTCAATACAAGCAGATTCGGTCAGGCCGTAGGTGTTAAAACAGCGTTTTCTTTCTCTTTAGACACCTTAATCTAAAAGGTTCAACAGTCCAAGGGGGCTTACTGTTTACCTTGAATACGACTCAGTAATTTCTATATACCCGCGATTTTGCTAGATGGCAGTTGATCTCATGAAAGGATTCACCCGCGCTTTGACAGTTCTTGTTTTCAATCCTGCCAGGTGTTTATCCAAACTTCAAGCCAAAAAATACCTGGTGAGTGAATAGCGAAATGCTTTGAACGTCGTTATTATTTTCTTTGTTCCTTATTCATTTGAATATATATATATATATATATATATATATATATAATAGAGAAATTATGTAAAATCTACCATATCAGAACAATGGCAGAAATCTTTTTGAGTGTTTAACTTGTTTTGTTCTTAACATTTAAGCGGACCAAAGTATTTAAATATCTGTTCAAGAATATAGTCTAGACAATTTCATTTAATATATTTTTTGTTTGTATTTTTATCATTTTTATTATTAGCTATAATTGTGATAAAAGATCCGCTAAGTAAAGTAAATTGTAAGAACCTAGAGGCACATTTATTATGGATGATCTTACGAATAAAGCACTTTCTATATAACTTTGATTAGTAAATGAAGTTGCATTTTTAATTGAAATTATGATCAAATTCATTCAATGAGTGTGCTGTTTTCTAAAACATCCCTATTTTTGGTCATATAAATTTTATTTAAATTCATCGTGGTTTCTCCTATGTCTTTCTTGTGGCAGCTATTACAGGTAATAGAGAAAATTCTTCATTCAAGTTTTGAGCTTATTATGTTTGTGTTGGATTGCCCGGAAAGTTCATGCCGATTCTTAAGGAATATTAAAACACAAAACAACATTATGTTATTAAATATTTATTCAACTAAATATGAACTATTTTGTTACACAGCGTTTTTCCATTTTTTCTTTTAACATAAAGATTCCATGTTCTTAGAATTTTGGTAGTTTCCCGGTAAAGAATTCATTTAGGCGAAAGAATTCAAATTTTTAGCAATGAGATTATTTCGCAAATAAAAAATTGAATAGATGAAAACCGGAAGGGACAAAGTCTGGTGAATATGGTGGGTGGGGTAACACATCACAGCCGGGTTGCCAAAGAAACGTGAAGTCTGCTAAACATTTCCAAGTCCTCCTTAAACTAACCTTGTGTCACAACTCACTCTTGTGGGGAAGTGGGTAAACACTCCTCCTTCTTCATTGTCTCCTACAAATTTCAACTGTCCCTTTTTGAGTGTAAGTCCAAATCATCTTTCTGATTTCATTTTTAATCAAAATTTGCACGTTACTCACATGGCATTCTCGTCACCCTTTCGTAAAATCCCATGTCGTTTACCTTAAATTTGCTCGTCATAAATATTTTCTGAAGAAAATTAGCCAAAGGCTATGTAAAAATAATCTCAAATTCGAGAATAAGAACTAATGTCTTTTCTTTCTCTGATATTAAAATATATAAATGTGCGAACGTAAAAGTTATTGGTGAGGAATAAATCATGTACGAGCCGAGTGTGAATTCCAGCTAAGCATAAATACAATTATGAAAAACTTGAATCTATCACTTCTTTCCCCAGCTACGGGCGGTTTAACCGGGTAAACTAGGCTTTGTAACCTTTTTTTTTTAATCATTTCACCCCGAGCAAAGGCGGAAACGCCACTGATGTGCAATGGGCTACATAAATGTAAAAACATTAATTAGAAAAGAGTGAGGAGTACAAGCTAGTTAGAAAGGAACAATAGAAAGCTGAGAAAGCAGGTGCGATGACAGATACATAGGTGGAGAGAAAGGGAAGGTTATACGGGGGTGAGGAGAGAGCTAGAGTCCAGTGGTTAGTAGATGAGTATTGACATTGCATTTAAATTTCCTGGAGGTTGTAGCCGTCAGGAAAGCAAGAATACGGGAGCGAGTTCCACAGGCGGGAAGTGCGAGAGAAGAAGCTGAAGGAGTAGAATTGTCGTCTGCATTTGGCTAACCTGACTGTGAATGGGTGGGACCCAGTTGCCAGTCTGGTTGCACGAGTAAACACCTGTTGAGGAGGCATCAGTGACTTAAGTTCGTCTGAGCAGAAGCCATGAAAGTATTTATAGAACAGACAAAGGGAGGCCACATTTCGACGATGGGGAAGTGGCTACAGTCGAGCCGCCAGATCAGTACCTATCACATTACAGACTCTCCTTTGGAAGCCTGTCAAGAACACTGAGGAGAACGGCAGGGGCACCTGACCATAAATGGCAGCAGTACTCCATGCACGGACGGATGGTTGACTTGTATATATGCAGGATGGATTCAGGTGGAAATAACATCCTGGATCGACATAGTGACCCAACCTTCTTAGCAGTAGATTTTGCTATGGATTCAATATAGTGGTTCCATTTGAGGTCTGAGGACAGGGTAAGTCCGAGGAGGCGTAGTGTATTACTCTCCGGGAGAATCGCTTGGTCCATGCTTATGGGAGGCAGGAGAGGTTGCCTGTAATGGTTGACAGACAACAGCTTGATCTTAGATGAATTGAAGTTGACAAGCCACTTCTTGCCCCAGTTCACCACAGAGTGTAGATCCCGTTCAAGGTCAGCAGCGAGATTATGTCTGTCCGCCACAACAGGTTTTCTTACTGGTGCGGGAGTATATTGTAGTGTCATCTGTGTAGATGCCTACTTGGGACTTGATCTGTCTATAACAAGGGACATTCTGAATTCAAAGCCGTGGAAAAGACAAAGGAAATCCACTACCCTATCATTCACAAGAAGCTATGACAATTCAGATAAGAAAAAAAAGAGTTTGTGGAAAAGTGTGCAAGGACATGTTATTAAAACTATTAAAATAGGAAATCACCGCTTTCTTTCACTTACAACATAAACTGTTAATAGAAATTATTTATCTGAAAGCTGAGAAAAGCAGCAAATGGTATTTAATGACAAGCAACAAAAGGAATTCGGTACACAAAGAACTTATTTCAACAAACGCCATTAATGTGTCTTTATGAGTACTCGCATTTCTTTCGTCAAATTCGCCTTTCGGAAATCGATTGATTTGTTTGTCGTATTTGCCATTTCAAAACTCCAAGAAGGATAGAGGCTAATAACTGTATTGAAATTATGAACTTATTATTATTCCAAACTCCAGGAATGATAGAGGCTAAAAACTGAAATGAACTGAAACAGAAGATAATATTGTTTTCGCACTAACGAATTCTATTTCGATTTTATTAAAACGAATCGCTTGCAGGCTCTACTTGTTTACATTGTATTTCTTTAAGTTGCTGTTTAATATTTCCTTTCAAGACACTCTCCTTTATCTGTTATCAATACGTCAGTTTATAAGATTAATAGGGATTAAACAATCAGATATTTACAAAAGCTTGCACATACATGGCACTATATATGCAGGGTAAGATGGATAAATTGTCGTAATTTTATATTTCTTATTTCGCATATACGCGTTGTTTGTTTTTTATTTTGCTGACTGCAAATTATAGAAGTACTAGCAGTATAGCCCGGCGTTGCTCGGGTGTTAATATATATAATATCGATTTTTTGCACTATTGTAAGAACTGCAACCTTGAAACTTCTGAATATCATTTCTTATGGGTTTGTTTATGAGTGTATCGAATTTGATTAAAATCGGACCACTCCTTCTATAACCCGATTTTTTCGATTATCGATATTTCTCGAGGGTACCTTGACACAAAACCTAGCTAAAAACACTCGCAGACGCTTATAGTATAACTGTGTAAATTTTCAAGAAAATCGGTTCAGCCGTTTCGGAGTCTATAGGTAACGGATACACACACACACACACACACACACACACACAGTGACAAAGTTCCATTTATAAATAAGTTTAGATTTATAGATAAGTTGCGCACAGTCTGTGAGAAAAAGAGCACCATGACACAATTCACTTCGGCCAAAATTTTGAAACGAAATGCTGTACTGCTTGGCATTTTCGCCGGATGCGCAAATACGAACTTTCCAGAGTTTTAGGTTGTCAATCTGAGGACAGTGCAGAAGATTTGGAAAGAGCCGAATGAGTCTAATGATGAGATATTTTTGTGTAATTTTGATAAATATATCTGCTAAAATGAGATGTCAGTGTTATTTTTATTTTTGCATAATTTAGACGACAATCCATCCATCGCATCCTGTATATATACTATCTTGAAATAATAAAGAGTAAAGATATTCAATAAAATCGCCATTGGCTTCAACCACGGCTTCCAGTCAACCTCGGGATCTCCTGCAGCTTTTCTGAACGGTCTCCTAGTTTCAGTTGGTGAATACAGATATAATCCTTGCCTTTCGTTTATCTTCGGTGTCACAAAGAGTTTTGTTGGCCTCTCACTTGACTGTGCCCACACATCATAATCAAAGTGGTGCAGTCTTGAGAGTTAGGTAGGCAGATTTATGAGGCGGTGTGGTCGCAGAAATTGTCTGACAGCTATGACTGCGCTCTCCTTGCTTGTGTGGCATGATGCAGAGTACTGCTGCCAGACATAGAGTCTTGCAGCAGCCACCTCTTGTCAGGGAAGTACCATTCCTCAAGTCCTTGATGTAAGCCTCTGGGCTGTGTCTGGGGGCTTGCGAGAAAATAAATACAGATATAACGTCAGCATTCCTTATGATTACTCCAAACATCATAATTTTAACTGGTTATTTGTTTTTCATCGCAGTACGGTATGCCATTTTCACAAATTTTTGACGGACATTTCCTATATTTAACCATTCTCGGTATCTTTACCCACCTATCACCCACCCTCTGACATTTCCTATATTTAATTATCCTTTCTCTACCCTATGTAGCCCCCTGCGCAGTAGTGGCAGTGAAATGCCTTGCTCGGGGTGAAACGCTTATAAAAAAAAAGTGTATTGCGTCATGGTGCACTTTTTCTCGCAGACGTTGCCCAACAGACTCTACTACACTATGCCGTAGACAAAAACAAAACAAATATATGAATGTATATGCGCAAAATTAAAACTACAAAATGGCGATAATTTATAAATCGTGCCTATGAAATGTTAAAGCGCATATTAAAAAATGTTTGCTTAATGCAGTGAAAAAAATATATCGATATAAACACACACATAGATTCTACTGCATAATACTCTTACAAGCAATACCAGGTGCTGTAAGCGTTTAGTGACGGATGTTCGTTGTGGTGCAGTGGATATCGGCTCGGAAAGAGAAATCGGTGAGCCGAGTTCGAATTCCAGTTGCAATACTCTGCATTCACTTAAGCACTGGTACCCTTTGGAAAGCTATTAATCCGTCCCTTCCCTCCAGTTATGGGTTAAATAACCGCGTAGGGCTTGGGGACCCTGCCCTTAAAAACAAATCCCAATGAATCTTGGTACTCGAAAAGAAAAAAAGTATTACTAGACACAAAACTTATATAAAAAAACAAAATAAATTGTTGAAAGAAAAAGGTATTACCAGCAATAAATAAATAAAATTAGTTGGCAATAAATGACCCACCCTGGTTGATATGCCATAAAACAAAAACAACCAACCAACCAACTCTTACAAGCACATGTAGAAATATTAATAACCTAAATCTGATTACAAACTGTGTGTTATTTAGATATAAACTCTTTCGGCACCATGGATTTTTTTCGCTAACATTTAAAAATAAATTAGATATTAGACCATGTCAGCTGGCTTAATAGCGCACTCTCTCACTGATCTTGCGAGCATCCCGGTATCGAACTTCTCTGTAACTCAAATATCTCACTTAAGTAGTAGGCTTCCCCAAGCGTTTCCCCAGTAATCTTGGTGGACATGATTTTCTGCTTGATGTCCCCTTAGTTTCATTCCTCCCATGTCGTGTTCTGCAGCTTTGTTTTCTTCACTAATCCGATCACTCTGTGATATTTGTAGACATCTCCTTCCACTCTATCATTCCTCACGCACCTCCAATTAACAGAACATATTTCTGTTATGAAGGCACTGATTGAAACTTGTTTCATGACTTCATTCGCGATGTCCCCTGGAATCATATTCTGAATTATAATTTTCATAAATATGTCACTGAGAACTCCTACTGGGTAAAAGCCGGCATCGAAGCTTTCGTTCCAGCAAGTGATAACAAGAGAAAACACGATCATCGCCTAGGTTCTCGTCGCTAGGTTCTCGCTGCTGCTATAGCTCACAGAAATCACAGCTATATCAGAGAGCCGTAGCTGAGTGTATATCTGAGCGCTTTCAAAAAACAAAAGCAAACATTTAATAACACCAGCAATAAACACAGACACAATATACTGACCGTATTTAGAAAAAAATTCCTAAAAATCTAAATACATACATAATTTTTTTTTTACATTCAATTAAAAATAAAAACTTTATGTTCAGAAAAGAAAAAAAAAATGAAACAGTCATTTTAATGAAACTTATATATATATATATATATATATGCACGGGTGGGTGTTTCTAAGGAATTTAAGGAATTAAGCTGATGTTTTCATTGCTTCGATAATAACCACAATAACAACATTAGATAAACACTATTTACATTGTTCGGATTAGTGTCTTCATCTTTATTGCCGTGTTTACGATGTTTCGGCCGTTATACGCTCCGACTTTATCAGGTGCTAGGAATTTCAAATCTAACCCTTTATTACGATAACTGGGATATATTCTTCACATTCCATATGCGATGCTACTTCTAGTAGCCATGTAGTTATCTCCCTTTAACTTAAATCTCTAAGTTATTTCTTCAACACTGGTGTAGCCTGGTATTGAACTCACAACTCTTTGAGTCAAGTCATTAGAATTAACCAACACCTGTATCTACTGGGCCATGTGACCTTGAGGACATACGTGTATAAATTTCTGAAACTTATGAACCTAATGTCTCAATAACCATTTTTACCAGAGCTCATATTGCAATCTTTGATGCTAATGATTTTCTCTAGCACTCCTTATTACTGGTTCCCATATTGCATTCATTTCTATGTTTGGTCGACTTAGGAGATTTTTGTTGCCTAGCATAAGCAGTGATTCCTTAAGTTTACGTAGATTCCAGTGGTGTTTTCTATCAGTTATTTCAACTTCATCCCAAAGAGGGCGGTGATCAAATTTCTTCCTCTATAAGTGGTCAGCAACATCTGATTTTTTTTATAGTCAATGTTCTTGTATCCTTACCTTAAGAGGGCGGCCCATTTCTTCTTCATATTTATTTCCACAACTACATGGAATGGCGTGCACACAGTCTTTAGTCATATTCTCCTCTATTAGAGGTTTTACTCGGGAGAGATATCTGCGAAGTGTAGAACCACTTTTGAAGGTCGTCCTGTGATATGGACCACTGACCCTTTGTTTTTTCTCTAACCCCTTCACATAACGTAGACAGACCGAAGCTGTTCTCTGAGAGTGGTTATCCCCATGCACCCTCTCTTCAACGTTCATTGGAACTGTTGTCATGTAGCCTGGGTAGTTGTTACATTGTAGGGTACTGCTGATATTGACCATTTTCTGTTCACATGTCATAGGCAGCGGACGATCCCTTTACATTGTATGGGTGATGGAAGTTGAAATTGAGGTATTTTTAGGTGAATGTTGGTTTGCTGTATTGACAACGCCCTCTGTTCGAGATATTAGTACATCCAGGGATGCTTGTTTGTTGTCCGTTCTTTTTTTCTGTTGTGAACAATCGATGTTCTTATTGAGTTCATATGGGCCAGTAGTGTATGAACCTCATCCTGGCGTGGCCAGAGTATGAAAGTAACCTCAACGTATCTCAGCCATAGAGTTTGCTTTCAATTAATCTAGTTTGTCTCTGTAAAGATAGATTTTATCTTTGATTTTTTGTGTAAATTATTATTTATGACTGTAGTGTATTTTCATCTCTTTTTTCTCCTTTTTTTCTTTTTCCTTCTTTCTACCAGTTTTCGTCATTTTAGTCGTTTATGCTTGTGAATTTATGTGTCTATTCCTATTTTGTGTGAGTATATATTCTTTACATCTAAACTTATTTATAAATGGAACTTTGTCTCTGTGTGTGTGTGTTTGTGTGAGTGTGTCCGTTACCTATAGACTCCGAAACGGCTGAACCGATTTTCTTGAAAATTTACACAGTTATACTATAAGCGTCTGAGAGTGTTCTTAGCTGGGTTTTGTGACGAGGTACCCCCGATAAATATCAGAAATTGAGTGTCAAGAGCTGAAATTCAACGGGAGGCTTTTAACAAGTCGACAGTACACTCCCGTGTAAAAATATGTATGAGTGGATCGAGAAATTTAAGTGGTCGAACATGCTTGACGCACAAAAAAGGATCAAAACGCTTACGAAAAGATTCAGCAAGCTTGACAGATGGCAATGGTGAACAAGCGAGTTATCATCGATGAGGTAGAAACTTCTATGCAGATTCGAATTACTGCTCTTTGTTCCTCCTTGGTGCACATTGCTACCAGTGTAGCCATGTTTACTCTGTAACAGCGGCAATAAAACTGGCATGATAATGTTCAAAATACGATCACGTGACCACAATAGTACTAACTATAAGCACGCATGAACAAAAGGCAATGTCAGTAACCTAAAGATATGTTATGGTAAAAGTGAAGATAATTTTTGAGTCGTATATATAACTGAGAATATTGAAATATGCCAATATTTCGAAAAGGACGGCATTTTACGACAGTGTTCGATGCTAAAATGCAAAGCAGTAATGAAACTGCATTTATAAAAGGTAATATATATATATATATATATATATATATATATATATATATATATATATTACGTATCGCTCATTCATTACTTAATTAGAGCACTCTGGCTATTGGGCGTGTATACTGACAATGTACACGCTAAAAGGTCTGCCTTCTTCTACCGAGCGCCCATAGCCCAGAGGTAGAATTGTCGACTGACACCAGTTCGGTCGTGTTTCAATCCTAGGTTAAAAGCAATCGGAGTCTAACCGTACTGATGAGCTGTGATACAACGAAATAGATCTGTCTGCGGATGACTATATATATATATATATATATATATATATATATATATATATATAAATACTTATATCCTCACTCGTAAAGTTTAATTCAGAAGATATCATCAGATAGCAGAACAAATAATAGAAGAATGCTTTACATCTTTTCTTTTTCTATGTTCCACGTCATTTCAGGACATATACCGTCATGACTCTATACAATCTTTGTTTTCTATCTCATGTGGCTCTTAGAATTTTCCTTTTATTGTTTAGGCCGGCCCCACATTTATTCATCCATTCAAACAAGCTTCTCAGTTAAGTGGCGGTCTGCCATCCCACATTTCTCTTGCCCTAAATGGGCTCCGGGACGGTTAAGTTTTTCAAGCCCTCCTTCCTCATTATATTTCTAAATAATTTCAGCTTTCCTTTTCTGATTTTGAGTATGAGTTATTTCTGTTACCATTTCATTTAAGACGTCCTTATTGCTTACTTCTTTCGTCCATGGAATTTTCAGTATCCTTCTCTAGAACCACGTTTACATCCCCAGAGAAAATTGTCCAATATTCACTGCTATATAAGAGGATGGATATAATATACCAATCCACAACTCTTTTCTTTGTTTCAAAAATCTTTGTATACGTAATGGAATACTTTGAATTTGTGTAAACCGGCCTATAAAAAACTGATAGCCTTTTCCCTGAATTATATGCGCAAGTAAATATTTCTTGGCATGCATGCTGTAATAATTTTATTGTATACATGTTGCTAGTTAAGGAATGTAGACATAACCAGCTTTTCTTTTTGGCACAATGATGAAAACGGGGCCACAATTTTGTAGCTTTGTATATATTCTAAATCCTCTATTTAATTCCATCATGGGCAGACATATTTTCATTGATTTCGCATTAATATCTCGACAAAGATTTGATAAATTCAAAAGGCTTCAGTGGTTTTACAGTCGTTGTTTAAATGGGTTTTCTGTGACGCCGATAAATATTTTGTCCGAAGCTCCTTCATCTTTTATCACTGCTTTGAAGAAATCAGGAGAATAAAACGTTCTGCATTCTACAGAATTTAAGAGGTGTTCGCCGATCGCTGACGCATGACATATATATTGAAGAGATAGATAATGTGGCCATAGGGATGAACACTATTAGAAGAAAAACAGCAAAGTGTGGGAAAACAGATAGTACACTTTGATCTCAATCCGAAGACCAGATGAAAGCTGCCTGACTTGAGAGGAGACGGCATTTATTTTTAATCTCCTGGACTAGCATTCTCTCGTTTTATAGCCGTAAAATGTGCAGAGGCAGAAATACGGCAAAAATTAAGAGGTACTGTATTTTGATCCACGTCCAAGAGCCGGGTAAATCTATCTCTTCACGGCGGTTAGATGTGACACAAGGTCACCTTTTAATTATAGGTGTGGTACATTCAGGCCAAGGGTAGAAATTATTCAGTCTTATTGTAACCTTATTTTCAGATGGTTTGTATTAATTTTAAGTGATTTCCAAGATGAAAAGAGAATTCTCTAAAATCGGAGAATACAATTATTTTTGTCTGGTAAAGTAGCCTGAATGTTAAGGAGAATTTACAGGTGCGGAGTACAATGAGTACAAAATTACTTTTAAGCGAATCCTTTAAACCGATTCTAGTCAAAATATTGACGATATGTGACCCTAGAGCCAAATACGGCCTTGAGAATTTCCTTAGTGCTGTAAAGCCAGAACAGTTGATAAGAGCAAGCAAACAATAACAGGGGAGTGTGTTGTTTTTTTCCTTTCGATTTAAAGTCAAAATGCTTAAATGTAATTGTTTTCATTTCAATCTGCTAAGAGTTATACAGTGGGTGAAATGGAAACCTTATACACCATTTTTCAACCCCGGTTAAGAAATCAGAGCGCAAGATGAAATTAATGAGTTGGTCCCGGTGATTGGGACGAAGCGTTAGTCGTGGTTATTTGGGGTTAGTGAATACGGTCGGGCTGAAACAATGCCTGCTGCTAGAAACAAGACGGGAGGGAGAGAGATTGCGAGAGACGGTCAGTTCAAATTCAACCAACTGGAAGTTGAATAACCATCGCCCCGTAGAAATAATACGACACGAATATTTTCTTGCCATTGAAATACCAGCCAACTGACATTTCTTTTCGTCACTTACTTTAACTTGCTTGTAATCTTGTAATTATTTGATATATATAAATATATATAAATCTACACCGTGTTGTTGAGGTCTTAAAACTGGTTTTTATTATATACTGATCCCTCTCATGTCAGGACCAGCTTCATCAAGTGGTAATAAGCCATCCTACTTTGGCCAATCCGAGATCAACAACACAACGTGAGCGGAATCGACCAAAAATCAGGGAGATTGACTGGACGCAGCCAGCGGTCGTGCCATACAATAGAAATATCCAGGTCCAGGTTTTTCCCTCTAACAGTTACTATACTTGTTATTTAATATCCACCACAGGATATGGCATAAGACCGGTTTGAAGTAGGGAACCCAAGTACGTGCACCTGGGCCAAACCCCAAATTACCCGGTTCCAGCAACCAACCTCGAGCTAGAGTCGATATTTCCACCACCCTTTCTTCTTTGGTGCAATTAAGAAAGTGAGGATGCAGGGGAGAAATTCTTGAGACCAGTTATTTGTTGTGTTTTGTACGAAGACAAAAACACAGCTAAGAAATAAAATATAGATTGAACGCCCGAAGGCATATACAACACTTTGATTCCAACATGAAGTCCGTTGACAGAATGCGAACACGCTTACCATATACAATCGTGTGCAGTACATTCAGACTAAGGATACAAATTACCCATTTTTGACCGCTGTCATGCTAACAACAAACTCCTCACTTTTAGTTCAATGAGCAAAGCGCTACTGCAAAATTGAAAACCCCAAGACAATGTTACTTTAAGAAACAACATAGATTCCACTTTAAACCTAGCCAGAAGGCCGTTTAAAATTGTTCTGACTTAGTGAAAGGTTATATAACTTAAACCAGCCGAGAGCGTTGCTTTAAAATACACACGTTTTAGATCGATTTTCTCTGTATAACAATCTATGGATGTCATTTTAGTAAAACGCAGACAGCGGTAACAGTTCTCATCAACAAACGAGAAGCATATGATTTTGCTCAGAAATTTTGTATTAGTGTCTATTTCAAGCGTCTCGAAATGTATAAAGCGGATTCAGTTGATTTTATTTATGCCATCACATGCGTACGAACAATGACACACAGAAGAGTCTCATGCCTAGTCCCATATTAAAACATATGTTTGTGCATATTTATCTATGACAAAGCATTTCATGCTACTTGGAATCTCTATATATTAATCTCTATATTCAAATTTGATTTAGCGCCAAAGAACGTTTTAGACTACTGCGTAAGAAACTGCGAAAATGTCATTTTTCAATTAATATATATATACGTATATACGTATATATGGATATACACACACGTATATATATATATACACATACATATATACACTTACATATATATATATATACATATATATATACGTACGTATATATATACATACATATATATATATACGTATATATGTATATACACACACGTATATATACATACATATATACACTTACATATATATATATACATATATATATACGTACATATATATATACATACATATATATATATACGTATATATGTATATACACACACGTATATATATATATACATACATATATACACTTACATATATATATATATATATATATATACGTACATATATATATATACATACATATATATATATACGTATATATGTATATACACACACGTATATATATATATACATACATATATACACTTACATATATATATATACATATATACATACGTACATATATATATACATACATATATATATATACGTATATATGTATATACACACACGTATATATATATATACATACATATATACACTTACATATATATATATACATATATATATACGTACATATATATACATACATATATATATATACGTATATATGTATATACACACACGTATATATATATATACATACATATATACACTTACATATATATATATACATATATATATACGTACATATATATATACATACATATATATATACGTATATATGTATATACACACACGTATATATATGTATATGCATACATATATACACTTATATATATATATACATAGATATATCTACATATATATATATATATATATATATATATATATACATAAAATACAACAATTCTGTTCCCCCACACAAAGACCAATGTACTGAAACGGGTATGTCGATAACATAGTTATTCATAGTTGGAATAAAAATGATCTTGAATAGAAAATTAACAGCCACTACCAAGTGTTTCATAAAATAGGCTCATTATAAACTTTTCCAATATACCAGGTTGAGTCAAAAATTATCTGCACTTTCGCTATTACATATCTTTAGACAAGAGTTCGAACGATTTTTTACTTCCTTCGTAGAAACTATGATCTGGAAGTGGAACGAAAGTGCTTATAGCACATACTTGAAATCCATCACAACAGTTCAGGATCTAGAATTGGTAAATACCAAATGCTTTAAATACCATGGTGTATGAATCAGAAAAATTATCGTATAGGAGTTAAGAAAATTGTTAGGGACAGTTTTGCTCAAATTAGCAAACTAATAAGAAGACAAAACATTAACATGAAAACTCGGGTTACGTTCTTAAATAACCACGTCAGATCTAAACTTCCATCTGGATGTAATCCATGGCGACAAAATCTTTGATGAACATAAAAAAATGTCAATTACATACAAACGCTTTCTCAGATCAAAAGGGTGGGATCCAGTTGCTAATCTAGTATCTCGTGCAAACTCGTATCTAGAGGGCACCAGTGATCTAAGTTCATCGGAGCAGAAGCCGTGAAAGTATTTATAGAAGAGACACAGGGAAGACACGTCACGCCGGTGAGACAGAGACTACAGCCGGTCTGCCAAGTTGGTATCGATCACATTACAGACTCTCCGTTGTACTTTGTCAAGAAGCCCGAGGAGAATAGCGGGGGCACCAGACCAGATGTGGCAGCAGTATTCAATGCACGGGCGGATGGTAGATTTATATATGTGCAGGATAGATTCAGACGGAAAAAACTTCCGGGCCCTGCACAGAGTACCGACTTTCATAGCAGCGGATTTAGCAAAGGATTCGATATAATCATTCCACTTGAGGTCCACTGAAAGTGTGAGACCAAGGAGGCGTAGTGTTTTACTCTCTGAAAAATATCAACGTATGGACCAATAAAATTGTTTGCAGAAATTAGAATTAATGAGAATCTGTATATTTATATAATTTAAGATATAAATGATGTCAAATATTAAATTTCTTAATCAAATGATGTTGCTATAATTGTCATATTGTTATATGAAAATTTATTTCGTGTATTTCAATATAAAATATCAATTCTACGTTTGATTAGGCAAAGTGGGAGAATAATAATTTAATCGGCAATGTTTGTCGTTTTGAAAGGTGATGATTAGAATTTTAATAAAACCTAAACGTATGATGAAAGTGAATTAAACGTTTTTTGTTCTTCGGAATTTTCAACAGAAATATCCGAATTATATTGAGCGAAAAACAAAGTCTTTCGAATGATTGCTTTGCTTGCAAGAAAAAATAGTGCGAAACTAAAGGTAAAGGAAGATAGGCATAAAATGTGAAAGAAAATGATGAAAAAAGAAATATGAAAGAAAAGAAGCGAAAATATCAAAAGAAAGAAAGACAAGAACTCAATTAAAAAGAATAAAAAATAGAAAAAGAAGGTTTATAAATAGAAAGAAAGAAAGAAAGAAAGAAAGAAAAAGGAAGACAAAAAGAATAAAGTTTTATAATATTACATGGGAAAAGAAGAAAGAATTATGTTTAAAATTGTTACACATGAAAAAAGAAAGAATGTAAAAAAAACTATGAAAAACAAGTTAAATAAAAAGGTAGATTCTTCTTCTTCTTCTATGTGCCCTGTCCCTTCAGGACGTAGGCGATCATGGATCTCCACGTCTCTCTATCCCTTGTGGCTCTTAGTATGTTTGCTCCTGTTGCTCCTGGCAACCCCCGTTCCGTCATCCACCTGATCAGACTCTGCAGATATGTTATCCGCTGCCTTCCTCTGTATCTCCTTCCTTCTATCTGTCCAGTCAGTATCAGGTTCTCCAGGCTCTCCTTCCTCACTGCGTGTCCCAGGAACTTCAGTTGTCTCTTCCTGATGCTCAGCATCAATTTCCTTTTTGTTGCCATTAAGTATAAAAATAAAAAATCGGGAAGAACTAAAAAAATATAGTCGAAATATTGGTTAGTGAATTTGAGAAAAGGTACTACTACTATGGTGAATTCAGACAGGTTAGAATATATATATATATATATATATATATATATATATTCTCTCTCTCTCTCTCTCTATATATATATATATATAGAGAGAGAGAGAGAGAGAGAGAGAGAGAAAGAAAGAAAGAAAGAAAGAAAGAAAGACTGTTAAGTATTTACTCAGACTCCCAACACTTGTTCTACACTGAGGCGTCGAAAGAAAAAAAGAAAGTGAAACATTACACAGCCTGAGCGAGTAAAGTATTCCCTCAGGCACAAAATCATACGATTTTTACTCTGCTCTTTACTTCTTTTATATTTTGTGATTAATTTTCGCTGTTTATTACCATTGAAAATAGCTTGTTCCAGTTGTTATTGTAGCTGCTATAGCTGCAAGGTCGATAACTTTTTATCTACGTCGTATTATTTGGGAAATGTTTGGTCTATCATTGCGGCCAGTCATGGGTAATTTATAACTCCTCGAATATTTATAGTTTTCTCCCCTTTGGCAAGCAAAGACTTTTTCTTTCTGTCAGACCATCCATTAACTGCTCGTCTAAGCCAAGTGGGCAAAGCAGACGAGTGGGGTGAATCACTTGACGATTAGTATTTCCCGTTCATTCAAACTTTAGCTTCTAGTCTGTCTGACGGTTCAAAGAGTGGGGTTTATATAACAAAAGGATAAAAGTTTATCTACATATTTTCAGGTGCATATGCATACTTTCAGTATATATATATATATATATATATATATATATATATATATATATATATATATCCAAATGAATAATGAACAAAGAAAATAATTGCAACGTTCAAAACATTAATTTAAAACAGTGCTCAATATAAAATAGAGCAATTAATATTAATCATAAATCATAGTTTAGAACATGTACAAACTATAGTCTACGACGAAATTGTACATTTTATTTCGACATTGAAAGAACAATGTCTCATCAGGTAGCTAATAATATCGAAACAAAATGTACAATTTGTAGTAACTCGAGTTTTACTCTCGCACGCTTCTCAGATGACTTGAACGGGTTTATATATATATATATAGTCATCCGCAGACAGATCTGTTTCGCTGTATCACAGCTCATCAGTACGTTTAGACTCCGATTGCTTTTAACCCAGGATTGAAACCCGACCGAATTGGCGTCAGTCGGCAATTCTACCTCTGGGCTATGGGCGTTCGGTAGAAGAAAGCAGACTTTTTAGCGAGTATATTATCATTATACACGCTTAATAGCCAGAGTGTTCTAATTCGTTATTGAATGAGCGATGCGTACATGCCAGAGTAGCTACTGTTTTTCAAAGTCTACCAATCTTCCAGAGTGCTCAATCAGGGCGTGAGAGCGTAAATAGTCATCCGCAACCAGATCTGTTTCGCTGTATCACAGCTCATCAGTACGGTTAACTCCGATTGCTTTTAACCCATATATATATATATATATATATATATATATATATATATATATTATACTTTAGAGCATGTACAAACTACAAGCTACTTCAAAATTGTACAATTTGTTTCGACATTAAAAGAACATTGTCTCATCAGATAATTAATAATGAAAGTAATTAACTTTTTTTTCTGAAAATAAAAAAGCGCTTTCTTTTATTTTCGTAAATCTTTTTGTACGAGTTAAGAAGAAATAAAATTTTTTTTTAAATCTCTTTTTCAAAAAAACGTTTATTGCTATTTCTTTTAAAAAACATTTCTTTTGTAAAAAAGATTCTTAAAAAAATTCTTTAAAAAAGGTTTATTACCATCAATATTTACTAGCATCATCATTTATTACCATCATTATTAGCTACCTGATGAGACATTGTTCTTTCAATGTCTAAACAAAATGTACAATTTCGTCGTAGACTATAGTGTGTACATGTTCTAAACTATGATTTATGATAAATATTAATTATTTGTCTATTCTTCTATACACTGTTTGGAGTGTTGTCCTCATCATTATTGCTATGTTTGCGACATTTCGGCTGTTGTATGCACCGGCCTTCTTCAGATGCTACGAATGTTTAACGGAACCCGTTATTTCTATCACTGAGGTATATCATTCTCATTCCATGTGTAATACCTCTTCCAGATGCTATGTAGTTATCTCTCTTTAACTCAACTCTCTAAGTCTTTTTGGTCAAGTCACTGAAAGTAACCGACGCGTATAAACATTAGAGCATGTGTTCTTTAGGACGTCCGTGCATGAATTTTATGAGGATTATAAAATTAATGTCTCAATATCATTTTTTACCAAAGCTCATATTGCTATCTTTGAAGCTAATGATTTTCTTTAGCACTCCATATTACTGGTTTCCATATTGTATTCATTTCTATGCTTGGCCAGCTTAGGAGATTTTTGTGGCGTAGCGTATGTGCTGGTTCCTTAAGTTTACGTATTTTCTAATGATTTTCTGCAGCAATTATTTCATCTCCATCCCATAGGAGGCGGTGATCCTCTTTTTCTTTCCATGAATTGGGGCAAGAAGTGGCTTGTCAACTTCAATGCGTCTAAGACCAAGCTGTTGTCTGTCAACCATCACAGGCAACCTCTCCTGCCTCCCATAAGCATGGACCAAGCGATTCACCCTGAGAGCAATACACTGCGCCTCCTTGACCTTACCCTCTCCTCAGACCTCAAATGGAACCACTATAACGAATCCATGGTTATATCTACTGCTAAGAAGGTTGGGTCACTATGTCGATCCAGGATGTTTCTTCTGCCTGAATCCATCCTGCATATACACAAGTCAACCATCCGTCCAAGCATAGAGTACTGCTGCCATTTATGGTCAGGCGCCCCTGCCGTTCTCCTCAGGGTTCTCGACAGGCTCCAAAGGAGAGTCTGTAATGTGATAGGTACTGATCTGGAAGCTCGACTGCAGCCACTTCCCCACCGTCGAAATGTAGCCTCCCTTTGTCTGTTCTATAAATACTTTCATGGCTTCTGCTCGGACGAACTTAAGTCACTGGTGCCTCCTCAACAGGTGTTTACTCGTGCAACCAGACTGGCAACTGGGACCCACCCATTCACAGTCAGGTTAGCCAAATGCAGACGACAATTCTACTCCTGCAGCTTCTTCTCTCGCACTTCCCGCCTGTGGAACTCGCTCCCATATTCTTGCTTTCCTGATGGCTACAACCTCCAGAAGTTTAAATGCAATGTCAATACTCATCTATTAACCACTGGACTCTAGCTCACTCCCCACCCCCGTATATCCTCCCTTTCTCTCCACCTATGTATATGTCATCGCACCTGAATTCTCTGCTTTCTATTGCTCCTTTCTAACTAGTTTGTACTCCTCACTCTCTTCTAATTAATTTTTTTTTTACAGTTATGTAGCCCCCCGCTCATCAGTGGCATTTCCGCCTTGCTCGGGATGAAATTGATTAAAACAAAAAATATATGGGGTCATCTACGCCTGATGTTTCTATTTTCACTTATGTTACGGCCTTGCAATGTTCTTGCAGATTTACCTTAAGCCCGTTTCTTTTTTTATATTTCTTTCCACAGATACATGGAATGGCGTACACACTGTCTTTAGTCATGTTATCCTCTATTATAGGTCTTACTCGGGAGAGGTATCTGCGAAGGGTAGAAGCACTTTCGAAGGCGTCTTGATGTTATGTGGACCAAATTTTTTTTGTATTTCCTCCGATAACGCCTTCATATCATCATCATTCTGCAGCCTCGGTCGAAATTCAAAATCTTGTCAGTAACTGAATACTTGATGTTTCGCTAGAGCTACCAAGGGTGTTTTTATCGTGACACCATCACTAGATGGGTTGCATACTACAGCTTAATAGAGGTCCATTCACCCTCATTGAGAGAAGGATATCCCACGCCAGTTTCCCAATCTGGTATTTTTTTTAACCTCGCGGTAAAAAAAAATATGCATTATACATAAACTACTGCTTGTAGAAAATAGTAATTTTTGAAAAGTTTTTTTTTAATTATTATAACGTCGGTAGCAACATCTGTTCCTCTTTGGTCATTAAAGATATTATACATAAACTACTGCTTGTAGAAAACAGTAAGTTTTGAAAGGATATATATAGGGTAGGCAGACAGTGGCTGTTTTCTGAAAGTTATTGCCCTCATGCCCCCTTCATTCCACGTTGAAAAAGGCAGGAATCTCAAACCAAAAAGTTGTGAGTTCAATACCTGGATACAGCAGAGGAGAACAAATAATATTGAGAGCTGAGTTAAAGGGAGATAATTACATAGTAGTGATATCGCATATGTAATGGGAATAATATACCATAGTAATGGAAATAAGGTGTTCTGTTCAAGATTTCTAGGACCTAAAGTAGGCCGAAGATTATAACGCCTGAAACATCGTAAACATAGCAATAAATATGAGAACAACAATACAAAGTGTGTAATAATAATAATAGATAAATCAGGCGTAACTTACCACATATCAAAAAAGGAGAACACCGCCTCCTATCGGATGAAGTTGAAATAATTGATAGAGAACACTACTCTAAACTACCTAAATTTAAGAAATCAGCGCATATGCTAGGTTACAAAAATCTCCTAAGCACACCAAGCATAGAAATAGATAGAATAAATGAGCCAGTAATATGGAGTGCTAGAGGTATTATTAGCGTCAAAGATTGCATTATGAGCTCTGTTAAAAGATATTAAAGAATTTCTTAGCACCTGAAGAAAGCCGGAGTGTACAACGGCCAAAACTTCGTTAACATGGCAATAATAATAATAATAAGGAAAATAGTCCGAACAATGTAATTTGAGTAAACAACGATTTAACGTTAGTAAGTGTTTTTTTTTTTTTTTCTTCTTCTTCGGTCTAGGCAATCTGGTCTTTACTGAGTTTGCTTTTAGGGCTTTTTCTGTTTAGTATTTTTATTTTTTTTATTTTTTAGTATTGTTGGCTTTATTCTAGACAGTATCTGGATAAATGTTTCTGATTCTTGCAGGTTGTCCTTTGATTCCCCTAACGGCCAACGGGTTTTGTTTTTTCTTATATATATATATATATATATATATATATGTGTGTGTGTGTGTGTGTGTGTGTGTGTGTGTGTGTGTGTGTGTGTGTAAATATATATATGGTATATCAAATATGATTTTACAAAAAAAAAGTAAAATATCCATATAAACCTATGCCCAAAAGGCCATCGTTATACCTCGACACAACAACTCATAACTAACGTTCAGAATGTCCTCTGCTTGCCTTTACACTCACAAACACCATTGACTGACTATTTCAAAAACACCTACACGGTGTCTAATTGCTTTCAATTATTAATATATGCTGCATAAACCAATTGTTTTAGGTGGCCGCTAATATAAAATACAAAGGATTGATTTTAGACGAACGTGTAAGCCATGCAACCGGTCCTCCCCTACCTATCCATCTTTCGTGATAGATATCAGCCGGTGCATCGCGAACAATGTGACTAAAGTGTTCTGGAGCCACATCATGCATCGTATTAGCATGGGTACATTCTCCAGTCAGTCTAGAAGAGCCTTTAAAATAAATTCCCTGTAGACAGCTCCTGCAAGACGTGCTGGGAGAACACATGGATCTAGCTCACACATTAATCGTAAACTAATACTGGTGTCTAGCCTGTGTTATCCCATGGGGGCTTCGATAGACCCATTACTGTTGGTTCTGTAAATTTGTTATTCTATTTCTACTAAATGTTGCTTCATCAGTAAACAAAACTTAAGAGACAAACAATGGACCAGTAGTTTGTGCAATAAGCCATCGACAAAAGTATTTCCCTGATGCGTGATAAAGGGAAAGACCCTGCACACCTTGCAAATGAAACGGATACAAGAGCTGTTATTGAAGTAGCAGCCATGCAGTATTGTGAGATATACGACATGCTAGCATAATTTGACGTGAAGTCCCGGCATAATATGTAGATGGCGCCACTAATAAAAAATCTATATGATTTTTATAAAGTACTTCAAATGGCACGTGACAAAATTTGGGCCAATCGGATTATTAGTTTACAAATTACAGATCTTTAAGTGAGGCTACTGTTACAAATTTTCAAAAAAAATGGAAAAATTGAATTTCGTGTGTTAATAAAGCATTGCTTTCTGATGCAAAGTAATGGCTTGATAAGTGTTATTCGAACTCTGCTCCGTCGGAAACAATGGTTAACAGGTGGTATGCTGACTTTAAACACAGTCGTACAGACACAAATGATACTGAACTCTCAGGTCGCTCAAAATCGACAGTTGTCTCAGAAAACACCAAAAACATCAACGAACTATTTTTGGCCGATCGTAAATTAAAGTTGCTTGAAATAGCAGAAGAGTTGAACATATCAGAAGGCAATGTATTCACCATTTTGCATAAATATTTGTTAATGTGTAAGCTTTGTTCAAAGTGGGTGCCACGTTTGATCACAGTCGATCAAAAACAACAACGCGTCTACGATTCAGAGAATCGTTTGCAACTGTTTCAACTCAACAAGAAAAAGTTTTTGCGTAAATATGTGACAATAGATAAAACATGGATCCACCACTTCATTCCTGAGTCAAATCGGCAGTCAGCTGAGTGGACAGCGGCAGTGAAAGCCGTCCAAAACGACCAAAGATGCAAACATCAGCAGACAAGGTTTTAGCCTACCTATTTTGGAAGGCACAAGGTATCTTTTACATCAGTTACTTTGAGAAAGGAAGTACAATCAATGGCAAATATATTTTATAGCATTATTGGTGCGTTTGAAGGAAGAAATAGCCAAAAAACGGCCACAAATAAAGAAGATAAAAGTGATCTTTCACCATGACAACGCACGGAGTGACAAGTCGATCGCAACGATATCAAAACTATATAAATTGCACCTTGAATTGCTTCTGCATCCATTCTATTCTCCAGATCTGCCCCTCCCCCGGTGATTACTGGCTGATTGCAGATCTCAAAAGAATGCTCCAGGGAAAGAGATTTGACTACAACGAAGAAGTGATATTAGAAGCTGTGACGTATTTTGAGGCCAAAGACAAATCGTGCTATAAAAAAGGCATCGAATTGTTAAAGAAGCTTTGGAATCAGTGTATTACACTAGAAGAAGACTATATTGATGAATAAAGTCGAATTTTACCAAAAGGTTTTCTGATTAGTTAATCTCAGGATTTACTCTGTGATGAGTTACTAGCGGATCTCGATCTTCCTTGATCCATAGATTGTGATGCCGTGGATCGTGTCTCAGCAACACGACGATAAAGAGCAGCAAAGGTTGGATAACTCGGCGACCTTCGGTCACGAAACGCAAACAGATACAGTTGCGCAGTCTGTTTTACGTATGTAAAATTCACTTCTGCTTACTCACGATATAAATACTCTGCCATTGTGAAACGGAACACTTCTCAGTTAACTCACTACTATACACGTTTAACGTTGAAGACAGACTAGCCACAAAATATACGAATGAAAAATGCAACGTAGTTTACATGGAAAAATAGCCCATCTACCGTAAACTTTCTCTAAATGACTAAAAAACGAAAGAATTTATTAACATATATTTATATGGAATTTTGTTCTTGTTTTAGTAAAGGAGCTGCCCAAAAGTTTATAAATTTATTTTTGATACAGTCTGTATATATATATATATATATGTGTGTGTGTGTGTGTGTGTGTGTGTGTGATCCACATACAAGCCTGTTTCGCTGTATCACAGCTCATCAGTGTGGCTAGACGCAGCCACTTGCTTCTGGCCGAGATCGAAACTCGACCGATTTGGTGTCAGTCGGAGTCGCTACTCCCTAAGTCATCGACGCATATATATATATATATATATATATATATATATATATATATATGCAAACTTATGACTCTATATATATATATATATTCGAAAAATCCTCCGCGTATATGCGCGGAAGGAAAAAATGGTTGTAAAAAAAGAAAGAGCTAAGCACATGAACATCAGTCAAAGTGATTTGTACCGAGCCAGTACGTAGCCCAAAGAAAAAAAACCGAGACGAGCAATCAATAATAAAAAATCGCTCAATACCTAAGCAGAGCAGATTAAGGGAATTAACCTAGTGAGCCACCAAACCTACCAATGTTTCACCTAAACGTATCTTCAGGGAACGTTAGCCAACGTTAATTTACTGACATATATATATATATATATATACATATATATATATATATATATATATATATATACATATATATATTTATATTTATATATATTGAAGAAAAAGAAAAATATGAACTTCAGAAACTATAACTTCGAACTTAAGGCTCAACATCTTATCCGGAATTTGAAAAGTATAATACAAAATTAAACAGACAAAACCTGTTGATTCTATTTCATCAAATTTATTTGGATGAATACTTACTGCTCAAATATACCTTATTCATATGTGTGTGCGTGTATGCGTGTATGTGTGTATATGTATGTGGACGCATGTACGTATGTGTGTTCTCGAAAGAAAGGCTTATAAATAAACTTCTACAAAATACCATATTATTTAACCAAACTTTGTGGAGGAAAAATGTGCTTAAATTCATACTGAACAAACTTCCGGGCGATATTGAGTGCCATTTTTATTTTATTGTACCATATTCATTCAGGATGTCATTGATTATGAATATCCCCAATATACTGTTTTTTGCAAAATCAAATTTTAACGCTAACAGAGTGTAATAACGAAACTCGAAAAAACGTGAAAGAGTTGCGTGGGGACTCAAGTGACAATTCCCTTGCCATTCCAAGATTATTCTAGATTTAAACAAGACCATTCATGTGAATGCCGGGATTTTTTTCAACAAAGCCTGGAACAGAGAAAATTCATTGGTGGCAATGAAAATTTTTAGATTGGTTTCGCTAAGTGCAAAGATGCCCGGCGACCTTTCCAAGAGAAAAGATTCTATACTGTAGATATCGGAACAAGATACCACGGACATTGGAGAAAGAAGGGTTAAGCGAGTTTATGTTTTGTACTGATTTTCTCGTATTTATTTTCTTTTCATTCGTCACAAGAAAATTTGCTTTGAGAAGAAAAAAAAAGAAAAAGTGTTATCGTAAATATATGTTGTCTATAACAATACAAACTAGCCAGAACATGACCATATTTAAAACATAATGTAGTTTCAGGGTTGCCAAGTGTAAATGCATGCATCGACATCGACCCATGCGCAAAAGGGCCCTACATATACTCCGATATTATACAACTTTTGATCAGAACAGCCTCTCTCAAAACGCTACCAAAGAGTCCCGGTTTCTTACTACCAGCCAGGTGTAGCTAACAGCTAACTTCAACACCGGTACCCTCATAATTGAAAATCTCAACCACTGATAAGTCTGATCAAAAAGTTTAGGCGGTTAAATTATTATGTCCATGGAAGAAATAACCGATAAAACATATCCTAAACAACGATTGACCTTCTACACTTGTTTAAGAAACATGAAAGGTGTGTCAACCAGCTGATAGTTGAGCATATCTACTTATATTGAACTGATCACAGCTTAGGAAGCTTGGAGATTTTATCGAGATATCAACTCTAAAAAAGTTACCTATTAATGCTGTAGATTCCATCCACACAAGTAAATGTTTACTGGAGGATTAATATAACTCTTGATCTAGTGAGAATAAGGATCGTAGCGGGCATGATATGCTCTTTAAGACTATGACCTCTCCTACCTGGGATAGCAGGCGGATTCAAATAGTTTGGAGCGAAATTGACATTTATAAGGAAACGTATCGATTGTTTTAAAAGCAAGCTTCTAACCTTTTGATAATATATATATATATATATATATATATATATATATATATACACTTTTTGGACTATTTTTCAAATCTTGATTGGCATATGTATGATGTTTCGGTCGTTTTGCAAGATATATATATATAATCAAAAAGTTAGAAGCTTCCCCTTAAATCAGTCGATACGTTTCCCTTTTTTTCAGGTGCTAGAAATTTGATCTGAAACCTTTATTACGACCACTGAGGTAAATCATTCTCATTCCTTGTGCAAAGCGTCTTTCGTTAGTCATGATTTATCTCCCTCTAATTCGACCCTCTAATTTACTTGTTCACCAAAGCTGTAGCCTGTTATTGAACTCACAGCTTTTTGGGTGAAGTCACTAGAACTATCCAACGTCTATATCCACTGAGCTATGTGTTCTTAAGGACAACAAAAACCGAATTTCTGGGACTTATAAACCTACTGTTAAGTAACCATTTTTTACTTGAGTTTATATTGGGATTTGTTGATGTTACTGGTTTTCTCTAGTATTTTTCATGTTAATGATTTTCTCTAGTATTTCTTTACCAGAGTTCATTATTGCAATTTTTTATGTTAATAGTTTTCTCTAGTATTTTTTACGAAAACTCATATTGCAATTCTTGACACTAAAAAGTCGATTGTTAGCAGCCTAGGCTCGATGTGCTGCCCTTTGGGTCGCCTCCTTGTAGATATAATTGACCCACTGATAGGAAAGTCACCTTCATCTGTTCACAACTCGGTCCACTTCGTGGAATGTATTAAACATGCTCTCCTCCAATGCAACTAATTGGTGAGCCTGGATGTGGCGAGTCTGTTCACCCGGTTGTCAGGGACAGACTAGCCTCGGACTCATCCCTATGAGAACGTACCAGTATTTCACTAGATAACCTGATGGAGATGCTGACTTTCTGCAAGCAAACAACACACTTCGGATTGGTATCAGACATATATCGGCAGGATGAATTCACCTTCATACTCTAGTCACACAAGGAGGAAGTTCAGACACTACTGGACCATGTGAACTCAATAAGATCATCGATATAGTTCTCTATGGAAAAAAAGGTGACAACAAACTGGCATTTCTGGATGTGCTAATAATTTGAACAGAGGGTAGTTCAAGATATCCGTATACCTCAATTCTACGTTGACCAGACAATACCTCAACTTCAACTCCCACCACCCATACAAGGGTCAAAAAAGGAATAGATCGCTGCCTGCAACACCTAGCAAAAGTGATAGGCAGCAATCCAGAGACACACGAACACGAAATGGTCAGTATAAACAGCATCCTACAACGTAACAATTATCCAGTATACATGACATGAGGATAACAACTCTCGGAAAACAGCCTCGATCTGTCTACCCTATCTAAAGACGTTATCGGAGAAAGTACAAAGGAGCTGTGGTTCATATAACATCAGGACGATCTTCAGAAGTTGTTCTACACTTCGCAGGTAACTCTCCAAAGCAAGATCCCAACAGAGAACGACATGACTAAGGACTGTGTGTACGCCGTTTTATGTATCTGTGGAAAGAAACATAAAGGAGGAACGGGCCTCCCCCTAAGGTAAGGCTACTAGAACATCACAAATCTGTAACAAATAAATGAAGAACTGTTTTTTAACGATGATGTTCTACAACCTTTTTTCCAAAAGACGCTAAATAATCTCGTTCGTGATTTCAGCTTCTCAAAGTTCCCTGCCAAACTGTTGGCATCCAAATTGAAAGAAAAATATCTTCTCTGACAAAGATTGCATCATCTTTTCCTGCAACAGCCTTCAAGAGTGCCTCCATTTTTTAAGAGATGGATTTGGTGTAATGTACAGATATTGGTCAGCTTCTGTGCAAGCATGGAATGTCACTGCACGAACCAAAAATTGGGAACTGTTCATTGACAGCATCAAATGATCGCTGAAATGAGTTCTATTGCACAACATCAACCAGTTTGGTTCTGTAACCCTTGCTCACTCGACTACATTGAAGAAGTATGAAGCGGTGGAGTATGTGCTGAAGAAATTCGTTATGATCAGCATGAGTGGTGTATTTGTGTTGACATGAAAAAGGTGGATTTTTGTTGAGACAGCAGTTTGGAGTCACCAAGTACTCACGCATTTCTGTCAATGCGGAATAGCAAGGAATTTTGTTCAATGAAACGGAAGACTTTGTCTCTTGTCTTGGTAACAAGAAGGCAAGAAATTATGCACAACTTGTCACCAGTATCCTGACCGCTTTCAGAAACCTAGAATACAACATGAGCATCAAAAGACATTACTTATTCTCACATATGGATCAGTCTCTTGAGAATCAGGAATCAATGAACGACGAGTAAAGGGATAGATTCCATCATGACATGAAGGCGGTAGAAACCAGGTATCAGGGACGCTGGGTTGCAGCCATGATGGCTGATTAGTTGCACTCTGAAAAGAGACATTCCTGTCGGTGAGCTTTCTAGATTGTTCGGATAAACGGAAGTTTTTGCCCTCAATTTTGCACAATGATGACGTAATTTTAAATGTCCATAAACTTACTCTTATCAATATTTATTATTCAATTTACAGAAACCGAAGTTGATAAGATTTACTCATTACATTGTGTTTTCTTTAAAAACTTATTTCTGATGAGAAATTTTAACAAAAATCAACTGTTAATTTCACAAAAATGTAATCGATTTAGTTAGAAGATCGTATTTTTTTTAAAATCAGCTTAGCATAAAAACCTGACCTGAGAGAGAAACAGATGTAATTTTCGGATTCAGTGGTGAAAAATTGTCCTCAAAAAGTTGCAAAATATAGATAATTTTTTACAAACTTTGTAACCAAGTGTTAAGTAATTATGTGTAATTAATCACTGTTAATAAATCAGTGGCAAGTAATTAAGGAAAAATCTTTACTGAAACATTCAATCTCCTATGGTTCTCCACAACTATCTTTGTAGTTCTTAGTAATGTTTGGACTTTTCACCATGTCTTCCACTCTCCAGTCTTCTATCCATTTAAATAAGCTCCTTGGGTAGTTTTTCCTTCGACATGCCCTGTAATTGTGAAATTGTCCAAGCACTCATTCCTCGTTATGTGCCCAAGAAACTTCAGCTATCTTTTTCTGATACTGAGTATAAGGGTCCTTTGCGTTTTCATTTTTCTAAAGATATCTTCATTGGCTACATGCTTCGTTCATTGTATTCTCAGTATGGCTATGGCCTCGAAATTTATTTTCATATATATTTTTTTTTAAATTTATAATCAATTCACCCCAAGAATACGATAATGCCACTAAGGTGAAAGGGGCCACAGTGAAAGAAAGAGAATAAAAACCCTTTAGAAGGAACCGAAAATCCAACCATAAACAGGAAAAAAGAAAACTCTACTCTCCAGCCTTCATTGTCATGTAGAAGATTTGATTACACCTAGCAGTTCAGTATTATTTTCTTTGCTCTTAACGAAATGTTCATTTTTCTAATATATTACTTAATTTTTACAAGGTATTATTTGCTATTCCAGCGCGCATCAAGTTTTCAGTGTCACATTTTCCATTCTCTGTTAAAATACTTCGCAGATAATTAAATTTCTGTATTTATTTTATGCCAGAGCTGATACAAGGGGAAAACTAACTGAATATGAATGTAGCATTAATGCTGTAAAGCCAACGGAAAGCCAACGGAAAGGCGTAAGACAAGAATAAGGCCATCATCAGAAAACTAGAATTACTATCAGTATTTATTATTTGCGTACACAAGTTTAATACTGTCTTAACATAAGATACACAAATAATACAGTGTTGATATAAAGCAGAGAAAGAATAGTGCAAGAAATCCTAGAGAACGTAGTAAAGAAAAGAGTAAAAGAAGAAAGGAATAAAAAAAAGGACTAAACACTTTTTTTTAATCATTTCACCCCAAGCAAGGTATTCCACTGCCACTATTGTACAAAGGGTTACATAGGGGAAAGTGATGAGAAAGACTGGTTAAATATAGGAAATGTCAGAAGGACTGTGATAGACGGGTAAGGATACCGAGGATGAGGGTTGGGTAGATGGGAAGAGTGTTTAAGAGAATGGATGCGAGTTAGTGTGTTAGGAGGTGTCTGTTGACCTTATATTTAAACTCCTGGAGATTGTAGCTGTCGAGGAAGCAAGTATGTGGAAGGGAATTCAACAGGCAGGAAGTTCAAGAAAAGAAGCTGTTGGAGTAGAAATTGAGGTTACATTTTATCGGTTTCGCTGTAAAAGGGTGGGACATAGTTGCTAATCTAGTATCTCGTGCAAATTCGTACCTCGGGGGCACCAGTGATCTCAGTTCATCGGAGCAGAAGCCGTGAAAGTATTTATAGAAGAGGTACATGGATGTCACGTCACGCCGGTGAGAGAGTGACTGCAGCCGGTCAGCCAAGCAGGTATCGATCACATTACAGATGATAGGGCGGTTATTTGCGGGATTATGTTAGAGACCAGCGAGGGTGTAATGTGGACGTCATTCAGTTCAGCCTAGATGGGAAGTCGGGCGTATAAACTCCAGACGAATCCAGTCTCGAATTGATCAAGAATCTGCGAGCAAAGCATTCAGCCTTGTCCGCTGAGGACTTATGACAAGAATAGATACGTTTATCAGCAAGCGGAAGAACACAAGACGTGAACTACGATCTGGAGATGCTAAAATTAAGCAAATAGAAATATAAAATATCTTGCAACATTTTCTTAACAAAGGATAAAAAAATGACATTAAAAGTGCATTGGGATGGTGAAAGATGTCTTCAAAAGCAAAGCAAAATATTATGAAAACCAGAATATTTCGTTAGAAACAAAGAAAATAGATTCGAACTGCTATGTAATATCAGTTCTCCTATATAGTAGTGAATACTGGACAATTTACTTGCAAAGGGAGAAGAAACTTGTGGAAACAGATATGCTGTTCTACAGAACGAGGATAAGAGTCTCATGGACTGAAAATTTGGTTAACGACAAATTTTAAGAAAAATGAAAATAAAAAGACGCTTATACTTAGAATAAAAAGAATTTTCTCGGACACATAATGAAGAAAGAAGGCTTGGGAAATTTTACACTCACAGGACATATTGAAAGCAATAGGGATAAAAGAAAACAGCGATTAAATGAATGAAAGGCCAAGGACAGGGACTTTTAATATGTTTGTAGAATTACAGATACGCCTCATTCTGGGATCCAACTTCACATTCAGATAGTCGAGATGACAGTTTAAAAATTACGACGAGGCATTGTTTTCCTGTAATTAAGTTCCCTCCTAATAATTGGCGATACAAAAATTACAAGAGGAATTTGTTTTCAGTTTCTGAGGGATTTATGATCAGTTATTTTTTTAATATATTATTTTAATTCTAATTTTCTTTCATTTATAATTTTTATTAAGAATTTCTCTTTGAATGCATTAATGTATTTCGGGATTTTTCCCGCACCCGTCGAATGTCACGATTGGGAGTTGCTTGAAAAAATGCCATATCTTATTTGTAAAGGATGCGAATGTTTTTTGCTACAAACGTTTGTAATGTTATCCAAAACTCAGTTCTGTTTTATAAGTATCGACTGCAAAAGCAATTTCAGTCTATAAATGAATAGAAAGACAGTTTCCTGAGTAGCCGGTTATTTCACCCAATTTTATAAAACTAGTAGCGTTAAAAATATATTTCGCTAAAATAAATCAAGCAGAAGAATGAAATAAAAAACAAAAAAATCTTGTTACTCGTATCTATCAACCTATGACTGGTATTAATATGTGACTAGTGATAAAATAGGATAGAGGAGAATAGCGCCACTTGACGAGAATTAATGGTTAACAAGCAAGTCATCTGAAACTTAGTTATTGTAATGTGATAGATCATTACAAACTACTCCTCAAAAAAAAAATTATTTATGCTAACTATCAAATTTATTTCGTTTCAAACTTAAGATTGTTTTTTTATTGTAACTTCGTTGAATAATAAATAATTTTTAATTTTGTCCATCAACTTTATTTTTCAAAATATAACGTACAATTAATTACTTTTTATTTAATTAATCATTATTTGCAATGACATTACAGTCATTCTCGCACAAATATACATTGAAAAGGTATGAATTCATCTCTTCTCTCCCAGATATGGGTTAAATAGTAAGATAGACTAGTCCATATTCTTGCTGGAAAACCCATTTAATCAGTCACTCATAGAAAGAAACATGATTCCCCAAGCGTGTATCCCGTTTGGCACTTAACGAATTGAAAATGGTTTTAGTTGTTTTCTTGCTTGCACATAGGGTAGGAGTAAATTGATTTCTTTCTGTGGTTAAAGGGTTTTTTTTCTTTTCGACTGAATTCGCGTCTGACAAAATCTGAACTGAGTAGAGCATAGGGTAGGGATGAAGCACAGTATCGGCTGGTTGTTAAAACATGTTAACTATTATACTACAAGTAAATGAACAAATAAATTAGCAAAACTTTAATAAATCTTTTGTAACATCTGATGGAACTTTTAAAAGATTAACCTACGGGTGCTCTTAAGAAATATGACTGAAGGAAAATGGAGACTGAAAGAAAAGATTATTATTAAAATTAAAATATTTGACATTTCTATGACTCATAAGGAAAATAAATTTGGGGAGTTTGACACTCACAGGACAAACGAACGAAAACCTGGCTGGGTGAGATAGCGAAACACTTACGTAACAGTTAGTCAGTCAGTTATGTGCTATACGTGATAAACGCTTGGTCGATCATGTCTCTTTTGAGACATGACTGACTGGGCAGAAGATTATCCCGCAGTAGGTTGCCATTGCTTTCTGCGGTAGACTGGTTGCCAGCCAAGGCTATAGAACCCAATCTGTCCTGTTATTTAACCCATAAGCTTGTGTAAATGGATGACAAAACAGGAACTAGAAGAAATAGTAAAAGTCAATAGTGGATATATTGGCGAATCCGGTAATAGCTTTAGATTTCGCTTCAATAATCACAAACTTAATATACGCCAAAATAATCAATATTCCCAGTAGGAGCACATTTCAATCAACCGGGTCACACCTTAGAACATTGCTAATGTTTACTAATAGACTCCAATTTTAGTTCTACATACGCACGCAGAAAGAAAGAAAAATACTTGATTTTAAAATTAAATACACACAAGCTAGGGTTAAATAGGGACTTAGGTGCTTTGAATCTTTACAAATACTTCAATAACTAAACGTTTTTAGATACATTTAAAAATATTTTTTAAACTTTTTTAGATACATTTAAAAATATTTTTTATCTAAAACGAATTTACAAGCATTATTAAAGATAGGTTTACGTTTACAAGCATAATTTTTTTTAAAAATCTGTCGCTTTCAACGTCACTTGATGTAAAAACAAAAACTCTCTCTACAAACGCGTCTCGTGATGTAAACAAACTCTTCACTGACGCTCTCGCGAAATCTCGCGAAATACGTTACTAATTCAAATTTTAAAATCATTTGTTTCTGATGAAGGACCGAGGGCGGTCTGAAATATAAAATATAATAGTAGAAATAAACAAATACTGTCAAAAAAACACATTTTTCAACTCAAAACGTTTTAATATTCTTTCCTGTACATATTAAGACAGTATACGTGGATCATCACTATGCTATATATATATATATATATATATATATATATATATATATATATATATAAAATAACTTTAATCCAAAAAGAAAAGCAGGAAGGTAAATCCCAAAGACCCGATCCTAATTAATATTAATATTTTAATATTAAAAAATGATACAGGTGGAGAGCACAATGTTTTTAAAATTACAGAGCCAATTATAAAAAAATAAAAATAAAATAAAAAGTAAAATTGTCCAAAATCTAAAAATTGACATTGATTGCTAACCAATTTTTTTTTTTTTTTGTCACGTAAATTTTTTAACTTCCGCCGGTGAATTCTTAACCTTCAATTTTTGTTATTTCTTATTTCTTTTTGAAATGTGTCAGTTGCCGATGAGATGTGAAATCTCTCTTAGGGATTTCATGTTGAAATGATCATTCAACAGTTTTGAACATCGAAATTTATTTTATTTTATATATATATACACACACAACGGTCTCCGGTGTTTATTATAATAGAGAGGTTATATATATATATATATATTCGTCACTGCACGATAACATAATTATTGCAAAAAAGAAAATACTAAGGCATTGTAAAGAGCAAACACGCAGAAAGAGCTTTCATAACTGGTAGTAAAGTTTAATAACAGATACAAGAGTAAGAATAAATATTAAAATATTGGAAAGAAAATTTTCCGTTAACCACTCCAAAAATGATCGCTTGAAGATGTAGTCATAGTAAAAGTTGATTCCGAAATATGGGACATTCTGTGTCGCGAAAATGTTAAATTAATTATATTATAATCTAAACTTATTTATAAATGGAACTTTGTCTGTGTGCGTATGTCTCTGTGTGTGTGTCCGTTACCTATAGACTCTGAAACGGCTGAACCGATTTTCTTCAAAATTTACACAGTTGTACTATAAGCGTCTGCGAGTGTTCTTAGCTAAGCTTTGTGTCGAGGTACCCCCGATAAATATCGAAAATCGATAATCGAAAAAATCGGGTTATAGAAGGAGTGGTCTGATTTTAATCAAATTTGATGCACTCATAGACAAAAACATAAGAAACGATATTCAGAAGTTTCAAGGTTGCAGTTCTTACAATAGTGCAGAAAATCGATAATATATATATAAAAGGCAAAATGTTTGTGTGTGTGTCTGTTTATCTGTCTGTATGTCTTTTATACAAATCGACAATTTTTATCCGATTCTCACCAAACTTCACACAAATATTCTTTAGGCTGAGTCTGAGCTCTAGGACCATGGATTAGTTTTAAAGCTTTCATTACACCCGAGCAACGCCGGGCTATACTGCTAGTAATACATATGTGCGTGAGTGTGTGTTTGTGTATGTGTGTTGTTCAGTTGTGATATATTTGGAGCCAAGATTGTTGCTTTTTCAGTAGTTTTACTGATAAAAAATACTTTGACAAGCAAGGTTTCTATCGCAATGTGCCCGATATCGGGGTGGAGAAAAAACTATCGTGACAAATAACACAAAAACAAACGAAAACTGTATATGAGAGCAGCAGAAACATTCTTTAAAGTAAGATTCAATAATCACAAAAGATCTCTCAATGAAGGAAAATACAAAAGCAGCCCAACGCTGTCAATATATATGTGGAACCAGAAAGAAAGTAGCATTGCCGTCAAAATTAAATGGGAAATAATAAAAAAAGCACCACCACACAGCAGCAACAGAAAAAAACTGTAAATTATGCCGAGAAGAGAAGCTAATAATAATCAACTGTCCCGTTGCCAGTCATGTTGATATTAGATTCTTTACTTCTTTACTTCTATTAACCGGTTTCCTGCATTTGTAGTGTGGTTGATAAAAAATTAAGAATTGAAAGCAACTTTCTTTTTCACTTTTACAAATATAAACAAAAATCTATACATTTCACAATGAAAATATAAAACCCTGATTTTGCCAAATAGACAAAGGTTGACCACGTGCTTAAAGAAAAGTTGAAACCGGATTTTGCGAATAGTTGTTAAACTGATTTTTTGACCAATGGAAGCGATTTACAAGATTTAGCTATCCAGTGCGAAAGAACGAAATGGCTAAAAAGGCTTCGGTCAGTGTCAGCCAGTCAGTCAGATGGGAGCAGCGAGACACGACTCACTAAAATGTAAAGGGAGAAAGTTCAAGTCGACTCGGACTGTTTCTCCTTCTTTCTCGTGTGCTGATTCCTTTTACTTCTTCTTCTCCATTCTCAACATTCCTACTCAAAGATAACATACATCCACACATTCTACTATGAACTCTTGATACCCTTAACTTTCTCATCGAACATTAACTTCTACAAATTATGTTATACTTTTCTACTAATAAATTTCTATTTTAACATGCAAAATGTATATTTTTATTCTTCCACAATTCCACACATTCCCACCAACCTGATTCCAACCTTCTGATGATGACAAAATAAATTCCTACGCTGTAAGGAGTTCGGTTATATATAATACAAGGCCGAATTAAGAAACATTAACCATCTCCCTATAGCTTCAGTTGAAAGGGCGAAGAGAATCGGAGCGAGAAGTATCAACTTAAAGACAAGACTTGTATATTTGTATTGGTATTCCATTGTTAAGTTATATATTTATTCTGGGTTCGGACATTGAAGTTGTAATGTATTATTTGAATCTTATGGGTGATAATATTGCTTAAGAAACTCTAGAACCAGAAGCGGTTATAATTTACTTCCTATACTTTACAACTGATTTCTGATAAGATCTACGGCATCTATAATTTAACCTACTGTAGCTGTCTATAAACCTGTATATATTTCCTATGGCAAGTTCTATTTAAAGCTTTTTTTCTAGAGTAAGTAGAAATACGTTAGTTACTATATATGACATATCCAAAATGATAATCCTTCACTACCGAGTAGACATTGAATTTGTAACTATTGCGATGAACAAGTATTTTCCTCGGGGAGAGCCCTTGTCTAGATCGCCTATTAGGATTTTAGCTCATCCCAGACCTGATGTGGAACATATATACGATCCTTCTAGATGCTAGAAAAGTTTCATTTCGCTATAGCGCTCCAGCAAACACCCAACTCTTTCTACTAATCTGTAGTAGTTGATGAATCTGTACAATAGCCAGATCAAACCGAAAATGAAGTCAGGTAGTTAAGTAAGAAAATGTAGCACTGCTTTCATATATTGGCCGGAGTTGCCCAGTCTTCTTTTTCCAGACTTGATAGAATTCAAAAGTGACCTTTTATGTGGTTTATTATTTTATAAGCTACTCCTTTCCCACAAGGCGAAACATCTCAATTCTATCAATACTTCCATTAAAAATGTTACGACAAGTTATATTCCTTCCGCCACCTGAATGCGGAGAGTCAATACGACCAATTGAAACCAGCTAAGACAAGCTTAGTACCCATTTACCACGTATGCGGGTATGGATGAATTTTGATCAGTGGTCCGAATGCATTCGCTCAGGTTTTTCACCTTAAAAAGAGACCTTGTGTCACAACTCGCTCCAGTGATGAGGGAGGGACTCGTCATGTATTTTCCTTAGTTCCACTAACTAAAGCCCTCGTAACTAAGACGCACCATGCAAAATATATTGAGGTGAATCGTCTCCATTCCCTTCGTATTGCACTAGTAAGAAAGGAGTTCTGTTCGAACAACATCATCCAATGAATCCCTAATTTGTGTAACCGACTCTCAAGACAAAACTTTTCAGGAAATCTATAATTTTTAACATCTTCAAGTCTAGGTTAAACCGTTATCATTTCTTATATGAACAGAGTATTTTTTATCATTTACTGTTACTTCTTCTTAAGTTCTTTGGTTACTCGACGTGGTTTAATGGTTAGAAAGTTTTTCTCGATAGCAAACTTACAACTGAGTAATGGATTGGATCCTCACTGGTCACCCATTCGTTCGGCCTTATCAACACACACACACACACACACACGGATATATATCTAGGCTTAGAAAATACCCCTATAATTAGCTCTTTCAGTAAAACTCTAGCTTGAGTGAATCTTGGATCCTGTACTGTATGAAAATTAATTTTAAAAATCTTAGGAAAGTTGATCATCGCCATATTCATTTTATTTTTAATATATCGTGTTGTTGCTCTGGAAAGTTCGCAGACACCGGCCTGTAATACCTCAACATTTTGTTTCAATCGAAGTGTTTTGTTTGTACCTTATAAACTACGCCTTTGAAGTAATTGCTAGCGAATAGGAAGAATTCTTCAGCAACTAAAGGAAAACGCGTTTATCACGAAGAGATGGATCGTGATTCATAAATTAAACATTTCCTGTTGTTCATTGTTATTCTACTGCTTATCTAATACGCCACAGGGCAAGGCCCCGTCCGACGTATTGTATACACTGTTTTTCTCTGACAATTTACAAGATGGCGTCCGTCACAATTGAATATGACATTCGTCACAATAGAGGCGGGTGAATTTCCTGACCAAAGTATACGAAAGCTTATATTTTTGGATGAAACCCAATACATATACACGCATGAATAAATATAAGCAGAGATACTTATGAATATATTGGAAACTTCTGCATTCTTTAATCAAATCCATTATATATATATATATATATATATATATATTCGGACTATTGACCTCATCTTTGTTGCCATTTGCACGACGTTTCGGCCGTTGTACGCTCCGGCCTTCTTCAGGTGCTAGGAATTTCGAACCGAACCCTTTATTATAATAACTGGTTACTGAACATTAGGTTTATAAGTCCAGAAATTCATTGGTTCTTCTCCTTAAGGACACATGGCCCAGTGGATATAGATGTTGGTTAGTTCCAGCGAGTTAAAGCATGAAAAAACTGTTCTTTTTATAAACATTTTAAAACATTAGTAAGGTATTCATAGCTGATTCTATTAAATAACGCCTTAATTTTGTTTTTTAATGAATATTGCCTCGAGGATCAATAGTTTGCTTTGTTGTTTTCTTGGTGTAGGATAGTTGTGTTATCAATCATTATTTTTTTTATATTGTGAATGTAGACAGCAAATGTTGCTGTAGATGTCTAGAAATGGACGAATGGTCAGACATATGTAATGTGAGACGTCCTGTTAATATAGTTGTTGTCAATCAAACATATATATTTTTTTTGGTCGGAGATACATTCTCCCAAGGGACATTTCAATTGATATATAATGTTAGTTTTACGTAACACATCTGTTGGTGGGGAGAAGTTATTACGGATAATTAAATTAGTAGTATTGTATTTTTTGTAATATATTATTAAATATGTTTTTTTTTTTAAAGGAGTTGATTTGTGATCGGATAATTAAATTGCGTATAAGTGCTATTTTGTAGTAGTTAGTGCTTTCACACTTATAGTTGAGAGACCAAGAGTTTTTGTGGGTTGTTTTTTCATATGGGGAGGTAGTAAATGTGCTATTGTTTGTGCCTATTATAATGTCAAGGAAAAGGATTTTGTTATCTTTGTTAAGTTTGTATGCGAAATTGAGAACAGAGTCTTTTTTATGAAAAATAAAATTATCTGTCAAAGTTACAGCTCATTTCTTACATCTTTCAGTTATAATACGCGAAACATTATCCATGAGTATGAACGGATTCTATTAAAAAATAAGCAGACACAATGTTTGTAACTTATTTAATCTGACATGCCTAAAATACACACACATACACACACACACATACACACACCCACACACGGATATATATATATATATATATATATATATATATATATATACATGTGTGTGTGTGTGTGTGTGTGTGTGTGTGTGTGTAATCTAACCGATTTCATTTCTATTAATGTTTCTTTTTATTTAGTTTCTATCACTTTTGTTATTAAGTTTCTCACATTGTGATTATAGATCTGGCAAGAATGGTAAAACCTTGACAGAACCATAACGCAAATTTACGGGGAATAATCTACCGAACTGGCAGCAAACTGCCTGCATACGGACAGGTAACGAATTCAGCAGTTATCGAAAGATTGAAAGGGGCGTAAGACAAGGATGTGTCTTTTCACCGGATCTATTCAACTTGTACAGCGAGACTATTCTGAGAAGCCTAGAAGTTATGCCATGATTCGTCATCAGAGGCCACAATTTAAACAATATAAGGTACGCAGATGATACAGTGCTGATAGCAGACACAGAAAGAAAACTACATGACCTCCTACAGAAGGTAGCTGAAGAGAGTGACAAGAAAGGACTACAAATAAACTGCAAGAAAACCAGATGCATGGTCATCAGAAAATGAGCAACCCAAAATGCCAAATACAGGTGAGGGACACTAAAATCTAGCAGGCACAAAAATTTAAATACCTGAGAAGTGTTATAATAGAAGACGGAAAGTGCAACACTTAGATCCGAAGGCGAATTGGCATGGCGAAAGAAGCATTCCAGAAGTTGAGTAAAGTATCAAGAAACAGGACAATTTTGTTAGAAACAAAGAGGAGAGTAATGGATTGCTATGTGATGTCAGTTCTTCAATATGGCAGTGAATGTTGGAAAATATCTGCGAAGATAAAGGAATAACTTGAAGCAGCTGAAATGTAGTTCTACAGAAGGATGCTGCGGATATCATGGACCGAGCATGTGAGCAATGACGAGTTTTTGGAAAGGATGGAAACGAAAAGGAAATTAATACTGAGCATCACGAAGAGACAACTAAAGATCCTGGGACATGCAATGAGGAAGGAGGGCTTGAAGAACCTGATACTAACAGGGCAGATAGAGGGTAAAGCAGCGGATAACATATTTGAAGGGCCTTATCAGGTGGATGACGGAACGAGTGTTGCATGGTGCAACAGGAGAAAGCGTGCTAAGAGCCACCAGAGATAGGGAAATGTGGAGTGTCATGATCGCCTACATCCTGAAGGAACATGGCACATAAAAGAAGAAGAAGAAGAAAAAGAAGATCTAGCGAACTTTTCGTGTTGTTTTCTCTTTTAATTAGAGTAGCGTTTTTTATATCTAACTTGTAGTTATTCTCGTTACGGTAACTAATGCGTTTAATGTGTTGTTCTGTAAAATATTTGTCTTATATTCATATAATCTTTTATTTAGAGATTTCTTGAGATTTCTTTAATGTATAATTTGTGGCAATCATTACAGCTCTCTCTCTCTCTCTCCCCCTCTCTCTCTCTCTCTCTCTCTCTCTCTCACCCAAGCAAAACTAGGACGCAAGGGGTTACTACTAAAGAATATGAGAAAAGCTACTATTAAGTAGAAAAAGGACAATAAAAGAACGAAAATTAAGAAGACAGAAGATAATGATTGACATTGTATTTAAATTTTCAAAATCAAAGTTGAGTGGTAAGCAAGAATTCCACAAACGAAAAGTGCGATATAATAAACTGTTAGCATATAATATACGATTACATATACCTGTTTATCTGTAAAATGATGAGACCTTACCGCCAATCTAGTACTGCGTTTTAATTCATAAAGTCAACATGTCTGAGTGAAAAGTTCATCAGAATAATTACCGCACAAAGATTTATACAAAAGACTGAATCAGCTACTAAAGGGACTGAATAAACAGGATCAATAAGATTACAGATTTTTTGGATTTTACCAAGAATTTCAAAATTTATTTATTTTATAAAGTCTTATCAACCTTATGCAGCCTATTCAAGGCCACAAAATACTTTTAGATGGAAACAATTTTTTAAGATAATAATGAAAGTTATTATAATAATGATTTACTAATGCAAGTCCTACTAATTAACTCAATGCTGGTGGGATGAGGTGGATTCATACCTTTCCCAAGAATATTTATACGTAAGTGAATATAACGAATCCGACTTGAGTTAGAAATCGGAGAAACGATTTTTCAGTTCCAAGCGGTTACCCATTACACCACCTGTACATCCAAGCTTGCATCTCTTCATGTTCCCAATCGGTTACCCATCTGGTTACAAACCTGAGTCGACGTTGCTTATTTTCGATGATCATACATGAACTAGCGTTTCAACGCGATATCGCCCTAAACCAACTTTCGCACCTGCGATAGAAGTAATAAAAATACTTACGGGAATTTATTATTAACAATAATAATAATAATAATAATAATAATAATAATAATAATAATAATAATAAACACCAAGATAAACAATAGATAAACACCAAGAAACAATAGACCACCTAATCTCAGGCTGTTCTGTGCTTGCCCCAAACGAATATAAAAATCGCCACGATAAAGTTGGGCAATATTTACATTGGGCAATGTGCAAACATTATGGAAAAACTGTAAACAAACACTGGTATGAACATCATCCAGCACCGGTTACAGAAATAGAAGATGTAACCATTCTATGGGATTACACCATCTACACAGACAGAAAAATTGAAGCAAACAGGCCAGACATTATTGTTAAAAACCAGAAGGAGAAAACTTGTCTATTAATTGATATGGCTTGTCCAGCGGATTGTAACATAGCAATCAAGGAATTTGAAAAACTGTCAAAATATAAAGACCTGGAAATTGAAATAGAAAAAATGTGGAAATTGAAAACAAGAGTTGTGCCAGTGATAGTAGGTGCACTTGGAATGATAAAAAATGGAACAAAACATTGAAAGAATCCCTGGAAACCCCAGCTTAAGAGATATACAAAAAATTGTCTTATTAAGTACAGCCCACACACTAAGGAAAACGTTATCTATGTAATTCTGGGGATGATAGGGAAGATAGAAAAACATGAAATGGAGTCATAACAACACGCCACTACCTGCCTTAGGTCTCCCCGCAGACTTGGTTGGTAGTGAGACCAAAGCAGAAATCGAAATATAATGAAAAATGACATAATAATAATAATATGTTCTGATGATACACCAGGGATGGTTTTCATTGCTTCTTATTGAATTGAATGTTTAACCATGCATATCTTTTATCTTCGTGAATTAAGATCTTTTACGATAAACATTCCTTTCTGTATCGCACATTTACTTGACAATTGCATCACCATAACAAGTTACGCATATCCCATATTCTTATATATCTTTATCAGACCTACACTCTCACAAGGATATCAAGCATAGCGTCCATATCGTTCAGAAATGTCTGAACTATCATGTACATTCAAATCCTTTCATATTTAACTGATTAAAAATGGCTTGAAGCGAATAAATCTTTAATAACTTAAGAAGAAATTTCTTCATCAGACGTGATAGACTGGCTCTACAAAATCGCAAAGAACTTTACCAAATAACAAAAAGCATATCACTTTCAAGACATCCAACATCAGTAACAAAAAATAAATAGCAGTGCATTTAAAAAAGGGAATAAAGATGTAACGTAGATGATGCTCTTGACCAGAACTTAAACAAAAGGTTTGTAAAGATATCTTCCATCATTACCAAAAAGAGCGATGACAGTGAACTTGAGAATTCTAATTTCCTAAAAAAGTAGTTTAAGAAAAATATTTTATAAATTTCAATAATAATAACAAGAACGGATCGATCAATGAATTCCAGATATTTTCTTGGTGAAAATGGTTAATTTTACCATTACTAGGAGCTGATACAAGCGTTTCTTTACAAGTAGTGGTACGTCTTAGCCGGGTCTCGCGAGAGTTTCTTTCTTTTCAGCTGGAAGTATAAAACAGCCAAGACTATTTAAGAATAAATACTTTCAAATACCCTTGATCAGACACTGTGTGAGCAGAGTGGGTTATCTTACATAAAAATATTTCTAACTGGACCTTTCATGCAAGCTTACGCACGAAGTATAAAACAGCCAAGACTACTTGGGAATAGATACTTTGAAATACCCTTGGTCAGAGATTGTGTTAGCGGACGGGGTTATCTGACATAAAGATATTTCTAACTGGACCTGTAATGCAAGCATACGCTTCAAGTACAAAAAAAGCCAAGACTACCTGAAAATAGATACTTTGAAATACTCTTGGCCAGAAACTGTTTGAGCGGACTGGGGGAGCTGAAATAAAGATATTTAAAACTGGACCATGCGTATTTCAAACTATCTAATAAAACTGGACCATGCGTATTTAAAACTATCTATTAAAACTGCTTAGGAATAGATACTTTGAAATACCGTTGGTCAAAGACTGTGTGAGTAGACTGGGTTATCTGACATAAAGATATTTCTAACTGAACCACTCATGCAAGTTTATATAGTTGATATATAAAACAACCAAGACTACTTAGGAATAGATATTTTGAAATACCCTTGGTCAGAGAGTGTGTGAGCAGACTGCGTGAGCTGATATGAAGATATTTATAACTGGACATCTAATGCAAGGTTATATGATTGAAGTATAAAAAAGCCAAGACTATTTGGGAAGAGATGCTTGAAGTATAAATCAGCTACAGCTACTTTTGGAATAGATAGTGTGAAATACGCATGGTCACAAATTGGGTGAGCTGATTGGGTGAGCTGACATAAAGATATTTATAACTGAAACTCTTATTGAAGTTTATAAGTTTGAAGTATAAAACATCCAAGACAACTTGAGAATAGATAATTTGAAATACCCTTGGTCATAGACTGTGTGAGCGGACTGGTTTATCTAATATAAAGATATTTCTACCTGGACCTCGAATGCAATGTTATATGTTGGATATAAAAAACAGACAAGACTACTTAAGGAATAAATACTTTGCAATGCCCTTGGTGAGAGAAAGTGTGAGCGGACTGGGTAAGCTGTCATGGAGATATTTCTACATGAACTTCACAATGAAGGTTATATTATTGAAGTATGTAACAACCAAGACTACTTGGGAAGAGATATTTAAAATATCCCTGCTCAGAGACTGTGTGAGCGGACTGGGTGAGCTGACATAAAGGTATTTAAAAATGGGCCTCTCCTGCAAAGTTATCCGCTTGAAGTGTAAAACAGCCAAGACTACATAGGAATAGATACTTTGAAATACCCTGGTCAGAGACTGCGAGAGAGGTCTGGTTTATCTGACGTAAAGATATTTGTAACTGTACCTCTCATGTAAGGATATATGTTTGAAGTATAAAACAGCCAAGACTAATTGGGAATAGATACTTTCAAATAACTTTGATCAGAGTCTGTGTGAACGGACTGGCTTATCTGACATAAAGATATTTCTAACTGGACCTCTAATGCAAGGTTATTTGTTTGAAGTATAAAACACCCAAGACTACTTGGGAATAGATACTTTGAAATACCGTTGGTCAGAGACTATGTGAGCGGATTAGATTATGACTCATAAAGATGTTTCCAAACAGAACCACTCATGCAAGGTTATATATTTGATATAAAAAACAGCCAAGGCTACTTGAGAATATATACTTTTAAATGCTCTTGGTCAGAGTGTGTTTAACCATACTGGGTGAGCTGATATCAAGATATTTATAACAGGACCTCTCATGCAAGGTTATTTGTTTAAAGTATAAAACAGCCAAGACTACTTGGGAATAGATACTTTGAAACGAACTTGGTCCGAGAATGTGTGAGTGTGAGCGGACTGGGTTATCTGTCATAAAGATATTTCTAACTGGACCTCTCAGTTATATATTTGATATATAAAACAGCCAAGACTACTTGGGAATAGATTCTTTGAAATGATCTTGGTCCGGAAAGTGTGAGCGTGAGCGTACTGGGTTATCTGTCATAAAGATATTTCTAACTGGACCTCTCAGTTATATATTTGATATATAAAACAGCCACGACTACTTGGGAATAGATATTTGAAATGCTCTTGGTCCGAGAAAGTGTGAGTGTGAGCGTACTGGGTTATCTGTCATAAAGATATTTCTAACTGGACCTCTCAGTTATATATTTGATATATAAAACAGCCAAGACTACTTGGGAATAGATATTTGAAATGACATTGGTCAGAGAAAGTGTGAGTGTGAGCGGTCTGGGTTATCTGTCATAAAGATATTTCTAACTGCACCTCTCAGTTATATATTTGATATATAAAACAGCCAATACTACTTGGGAATAGATTCTTTGAAATGACCTTGGTCCGAGTATGTGTGAGTGTGAGCTGTCTGGGTTATCTGTCATAAAGATATTTCTAACTGGACCTCTCAGTTATATATTTGATATATAAAACAGCCACGACTACTTGGGAATAGATATTTGAAATGATCTTGGTCCGGGAAAGTGTGAGTGTGAGCGTACTGGGTTATCTGTCATAAAGATATTTCTAACTGGACCTCTCAGTTATATATTTGATATATAAAACAGCCAAGACTACTTGGGAATAGATATTTGAAATGATCTTGGTTCGAGAAAGTGTGAGTGTGAGCGTACTGGGTTATCTGTCATAAAGATATTTCTAACTGGACCTCTCAGTTATATATTTGATATATAAAACAGCCAAGACTACTTGGGAATAGATATTTGAAATGATCTTGGTCCGAGAATGTGTGAGTGTGAGCGTACTGGGTTATCTGTCATAAAGATATTTCTAACTGGACCTCTCAGTTACATATTTGATGTATAAAACAGCCAAGACTACTTGGGAATAGATATTTGAAATGACATTGGTCAGAGAAAGTGTGAGTGTGGGCGGTCTGGGTTATCTGTCATAAAGATATTTCTAATGGACCTCTCAGTTATATATTTGTTATATAAAACAGCCAAGACTATCAAATAGATATTTGAAATGCTCTTGGTCCGAGAAAGTGTGAGTGTGAGCGTACTGGGTTATCTGTCATAAAGGAGTTTCTTAACTGGACCTCTCAGTTATATATTTGATATATAAAACAGCCAAGACTACTTGGGAATAGATATTTGAAATGATCTTGGTTCGAGAAAGTGTGAGTGTGAGCGTACTGGGTTATCTGTCATAAAGATATTTCTAACTGGACCTCTCAGTTATATATTTGATATATAAAACAGCGAAGACTACTTTGGAATAGATATTTGAAATGATCTTGGTTCGGAGAAAGTGTGAGTTTGAGCGTACTGGGTTATCTGTCATAAAGATATTTCTAACTGGACCTCTCAGTTATATATTTGATATATAAAACAGCCAAGACTACTTGGGAATAGATATTTGAAATGACCTTGGTCCGAGAAAGTGTGAGTGTGAGCGTACTGGGTTATCTGTCATAAAGATATTTCTAACTGGACCTCTCAGCTATATATTTGATATATAAAACAGCCAAGACTACTTGGGAATAGATTCTTTGAAATGACATTGGTCAGAGAAAGTGTGAGTGTGAGCGGTCTGGGTTATCTGTCATAAAGATATTTCTAACTGCACCTCAGTTATATATTTACATAAATATTGGCAATACTTGGTAATAGATTTTGAAATGACCTTGGTCCGAGTATCTGTGGGAGTGTGAGCTGTCTGGGTTATCTGTCATAAAGATATTTCTAACTGGACCTCTCAGTTATATATTTGATATATAAAATGAAGCCACGACTACTTGGGAATAGATATTTGAAATGATCTTTGGTCCGAGAAAGTGTGAGTGTGAGCGTACTGGGTTATCTGTCATAAAGATATTTCTAACTGGACCTCTCAGTTATATATTTGATATATAAAACAGCCAAGACTACTTGGGAATAGATATTTGAAATGATCTTGGTTCGAGAAAGTGTGTGAGTGTGAGCGTACTAAGTTATCTGTCATAAAGATATTTCTAACTGGACCTCTCAGTTATATATTTGATATAGAAACAGCCAAGACTACTTGGGAATAGATACTTGAAATGATCTTGGTCCGAGAATGTGAGTGTGAGCGTACTGGGTTATCTGTCATAAAGACATTTCTTAACTGGACCTTCAGTTATATATTTGATATATAAAACAGCTGTTGACTACTTTTGGGGAATAGATATTTGAAATGATCTTGGTCCGAGAATGTGTGAGTGTGAGCGGTCTGGGTTATCTGTCATAAAGATATTTCTAACTGCACCCCTCAGTTATATATTTGATATATAAAACAGCCAATACTACTTGGGAATAGATTCTTTGAAAATGACCTTTTGGTCCGAGTATGTGAGGTGAGCTGTTCAAGTATTCTGTCAGCAAAGATACTTAACTGGACCTCTCAGTTATATATTTGATACATAAAACAGCCACGACTACTTGGGAATAGATATTTGAAATGATCTTGGTCCGGGAAAGTGTGAGTGTGAGCGTACTGGTTATCTGTCATAAAGATATTTCTGGAATTGACCTCTCAGTTATATATTTGATATATAAACAGCCAAGACTACTTAAATAGATATTTGAAATGACATTATTGAGAAAGTGTGGAGGTGGAAAGCGGTCTGGGTTATCTGTCATAAAGATATTTCTAACTGCACCTCTCAGTTATATATTTGATATATAAAACAGCCAATACTACTTGGGAATAGATTTCTTGAAATGACCTTGGTCCGAGTATGTGGGGAGGTGAGCTGTCTGGGTTATCTGTCATAAAGATATTTCTAACTGGACCCTCAGTTATATATTTGATATATAAAACAGCCACGACTACTTGGGAATAGATATTTGAAATGATCTTGGTCCGGGAAAGTGAGTGTGAGCGTACTGTTATCTGTCATAAAGATATTTTTAACTGGATCCCCTAATATATATTTGATATATAAAAACAGCCAAGACTACTTGGGGAATAGATATTTGAAATGATCTTGGTTCGAGAAAGTGTGAGCGTGAGCGTACTGGGTTATCTGTCATAAAGATATTTTTAACTGACCTCTCTAGTTATATATTTGATATATAAAACAGCCAAGACTACTTGGGAATAGATATTTGAAATGATCTTGGTCCGAGAATGTGTGAGTGTGAGCGTACTGGGTTATCTGTCATAAAGATATTTCTAACTTAATCTCTCAGTTATATATTTGATGTATAAAACAGCCAAGACTACTTGGGAATAGATATTTGAAAATGACATTGGTCAGAGAAAGTGTGAGTGTGAGCGTACTGGGTTATCTGTCATAAAGATATTTCTAACTTGGACCTCTCAGTTATATATTTGATATATAAACAGCCAGACTACTGGGAATAGATATTTGAAATGCTCTTGGTCCGAGAAAGTGTGAGTGTGAGCGTACTGGGTTATCTGTCATAAAGATATTTCTAACTGGACCCTCAGTTATATATTTGATGTATAAAACAGCCAAGACTACTTGGGGAATAGATATTTGAAATGATCTTGGTCCGAGAATGTGTGAGTGTGAGCGGTCTGGGTTATCTGTCATAAAGATATTTCTAACTGCACCTCTCAGTTATATATTTGATATATAAAACAGCCAATACTACTTGGGAATAGATTCTTTGAAATGACCTTGGTCCGAGTATGTGTGAGTGTGAGCTGTCTGGGTTATCTGTCATAAAGATATTTCTAACTGACCTCTCAGTTATATATTTGATATATGAAACAGCCACGACTACTTGGGAATAGATATTTGAAATGATCTCGGTCCGAAAGTGTGAGTGTGAGCGTACTGGGTTATCTGTCATAAAGATATTTCTAACCGGACCTCTCAGTTATATATTTGATATATAAAACAGCCAAGACTACTTGGGAATAGATATTTGAAAATGACATTGGTCAGAGAAAGTGTGAGTGTGAGCGGTCTGGGTTATCTGTCATAAAGATATTTCTTAACTGCAACTTCAGTTACATATTTGACATATAAACAGCCAATACTACTTGGGAATAGATTCTTTGGAAATGACCTTGGTCCGAGTATGTGTGGAGGTGAGCTGTCTGTCATCTGGCTGCTAAAGATATTTCTAACCGGACCTCTCAGTTACATATTTGATATATAAAAACAGCCACGACTACTTGGGAATAGATATTTGAAATGATCTTGGTCCGGAACAGAGTGTGAGCGTACTGGTTATCTGTCATAAAGATATTTCTAACTGGACCTCTCTCATAAAATATATATTTGATATATAAAACAGCCAAGACTACTTGGGAATAGATATTTGAAATGATCTTGGTTCGGCAGTGTGAGTGTGAGCGTACTGGGTTATCTGTCATAAAGATACTTAACTGGACCTCTCAGTTATATATTTGATATATAAAACAGCCAAGACTACTTGGGAATAGATATTTGAAATGATCTTGGTCCGAGAATGTGTGTGAGTGTGAGCGTACTGGGTTATCTGTCATAAAGATATTTCTAATACCTCTCAGTTATATATTTGATGTATAAAACAGCCAAGACTACTTGGGAATAGATATTTGAAATGACATTGGTCAGAGAAAGTGTGAGTGTGAGCGTACTGGGTTATCTGTCATAAAGATATTTCTAACTGGACCTCTCAGTTATATATTTGATATAAAACAGCCAAGACTACTTGGGAATAGATATTTGAAATGCTCTTTTGTCCGAGAAAGTGTGAGTGTGAGCGTACTGGGTTATCTGTCATAAAGATATTTCTAACTGGACCTCTCAGTTATATATTTGATATATAAAACAGCCAAGACTACTTGGGAATAGATATTTTGAAAGGACTTTGGTTCGAGAAAGTGTGAGTGTGAGCGTACTGGGTTATCTGTCATAAAGATATTTCTAACTGGACCTCTCAGTTATATATTTGATATATAAAACAGCGAAGACTACTTAGGAATAGATATTTGAAATGATCTTGGTTCGAGAAAGTGTGAGTTTGAGCGTACTCTGTTATCTGTCATAAAGATATTTCTAACTGGACCTCTCAGTTATATATTTGATATATAAAACAGCCAGTACTACTTGGGAATAGATTTTTGAAATGACCTTGGTCCGAGTATCTGTGAGTGTGAGCTGTTCAAGATATCTGGTCATAAAGATATTTCTAACTGGACTCTCCTCTAGTTATATATTTGATATATAAAACAGCCACGACTACTTGGGGATTAGATATTTGAAATGATCTTGGTCCGAGAAAGTGTGAGGGAGTGTACTGGGTTATCTGTCATAAAGATATTTCTAACTGGACCTCTCAGTTATATATTTGATATATAAAAACAGCCAAGACTACTTGGGAATAGATATTTGAAATGATCTTGGTTCGAGAAAGTGTGAGTGTGAGCGTACTCAAGTTATCTGTCATAAAGATATTTAACTGACCCCAGCTATATATTTGATATATAAAACAGCCAGACTACCGAATAGATTTTTTGAAATGACATTGGTCAGAGAAAGTGAGGTGAGCGGTCTGGGTTATCCATATAAAGATATTTCAACTGCAATTTCTCAGTTATATATTTGATATATAAAAACAGCCAGTACTACTTGGGAATAGATTCTTTGAAATGACCTTGGTCCGAGTATCTGTGAGGTGAGCTGTCTGGGTTATCTGTCATAAAGATATTTCTAACTGGACCTCTTAAAGTTATATATTTGATATATAAAACAGCGAAGACTACTTTGGAATAGATATTTGAAATGATCTTGGTTCGAGAAAGTGTGAGTTTGAGCGTACTGGGTTATCTGTCATAAAGATATTTCTAACTGGACCCTCAGTTATATATTTGATATATTAAAACAGCCAAGACTACTTGGGAATAGATATTTGAAATGACCTTGGTCCGAGAAAGTGTGAGTGTGAGCGTACTGGGTTATCTGTCATAAAGATATTTCTAACTGGACCTCTCAGCTTACATTTGATATATAAAACAGCCAAGACTACTTGGAATAGATTCTTTGAAATGACATTGGTCAGAGAAAGTGTGAGTGTGAGCGGTCTGGGTTATCTGTCATAAAGATATTTCTAACTGCACCTCTCAGTTATATATTTGATATATAAAACAGCCAGTACTACTTGGGAATAGATTCTTTGAAATGACCTTGGTCCGAGTATCTGTGAGTGTGAGCTGTCTGGGTTATCTGTCATAAAGATATTTCTAACTGGACCTCTCAGTTATATATTTGATATATAAAACAGCCACGACTACTTGGGAATAGATATTTGAAATGATCTTGGTCCGAGAAAGTGTGAGTGTGAGTGTACTGGGTTATCTGTCATAAAGATATTTCTAACTGGACCTCTCAGTTATATATTTGATATATAAAACAGCCAAGACTACTTGGGAATAGATATTTGAAATGATCTTGGTTCGAGAAAGTGTGAGTGTGAGCGTACTGGGTTATCTGTCATAAAGATATTTCTAACTGGACCCTCTCAGTTATATATTTGATATATAAAACAGCCAAGACTACTTGGGAATATATTTGAAATGATCTTGGTCCGAGAATGTGTGAGTGTGAGCGTACTGGGTTATCTGTCATAAAGATATTTCTAACTGACCTCTCAGTTATATATTTGATATATAAAAAACAGCCAAGACTACTTGGGAATAGATATTTGAAATGATCTTGGTCCGAGAATGTGTGGGTGAGTGTGAGCGTACTGGGTTATCTGTCATAAAGATATTTCTAACTGACCTCAGTTATATATTTGATATATAAAACAGCCAAGACTACTTGGGAATAGATATTTGAAATGCTCTTGGTCCGAGAAAGTGTGAGTGTGAGCGTACTGGGTTATCTGTCATAAAGATATTTCTAACTGGACCTCTCAGTTATATATTTGATATAGTAAAACAGCCAAGACTACTTGGGAATATATTTGAAATGACATTGGTCAGAGAAAGTGAGGTGAGCGGGTCTGGGTTATCTGTCATAAAGATATTTCTAACTGGACTTTCAGTTATATATTTGATATATAAAACAGCCAAGACTACTTGGGAATAGATATTTGAAATGATCTTGGTTCGAGAAAGTGTGAGTGTGAGCGTACTGGGTTATCTGTCATAAAGATATTTCTAACTGGACCTCTCCCTAAAGCTATATATTTGATATATAAAACAGCCAAGACTACTTGGGAATAGATATTTGAAATGATCTTGGTCCGAGAATGTGTGAGTGTGAGCGTACTAAGTTATCTGTCATAAAGATATTTCTAACTGGACCTCTCAGTTATATATTTGATGTATAAAAAACAGCCAAGACTACTTGGGAATAGATATTTGAAATGACATTGGTCAGAGAAAGTGTGAGTGTGAGCGTACTGGGTTATCTGGTCATAAAGATATTTCTAACTGGACCTCTCAGTTATATATTTGATATATAAAACAGCCAAGACTACTTGGGAATAGATATTTGAAATGCTCTTGGTCCGAGAAAGTGTGAGTGTGAGCGTACTGGGTTATCTGTCATAAAGATATTTCTAACTGGACCTCAGTTATATATTTGATATATAAAACAGCCAAGACTACTTGGGAATAGATATTTGAAATGATCTTGGTTCGAGAAAGTGTGAGTGTGAGCGTACTGGGTTATCTGTCATAAAGATATTTCTAACTGACCTCTGCAGTTATATATTTGATATATAAAACAGTTAAAGACTACTTAGGAATAGATATTTGAAATGATCTTGGTTCGAGAAAGTGTGAGTTTGAGCGTACTTCGTTATCTGTCATAAAGATATTTCTAACTGGACCTCTCAGTTATATATTTGATATATAAAACAGCCAGTACTACTTGGGAATAGATTCTTTGAAATGACTCTGGTCCGAGTATCTGTGAGTGTGAGCTGTCTGGGTTATCTGTCATAAAGATATTTCTAACTGGACCTCTCAGTTATATATTTGATATATAGAAACAGCCACGACTACTTGGGAATAGATATTTGAAATGATCTTGGTCCGAGAAAGTGTGAGTGTGAGCGTACTGGGTTATCTGTCATAAAGATGTTTCTAACTGGACCTCTCAGTTATATATTTGATATATAAAACAGCCAAGACTACTTGGGAATAGATATTTGAAATGATCTTGGTTCGAGAAAGTGTGAGTGTGAGCGTACTGGGTTATCTGTCATAAAGATATTTCTAACTGGACCTCTCAGCTATATATTTGATATATAAAACAGCCAAGACTACTTTGGAATAGATTCTTTTGAAATGACATTGGTCAGAGAAAGTGTGAGTGTGAGCGGTCTGGGTTATCTGTCATAAAGATATTTCTAACTGCACCTCTCAGTTATATATTTGATATATAAAACAGCCAGTACTACTTGGGAATAGATTCTTTGAAATGACCTGGTCCGAGTATCTGTGAGTGTGAGCTGTCTGCTATCTGTCATAAAGATATTTCTAACTGGACCTCTCAGTTATATATTTGATATATAAAACAGCGAAGACTACTTTGGAATAGATATTTGAAATGATCTTGGTTCGAGAAAGTGTGAGTTTGAGCGTACTGGGTTATCTGTCATAAAGATATTTCTAACTGACCTCTCAGTTATATATTTGATATATAAAACAGCCAAGACTACTTGGGAATAGATATTTGAAATGACCTTGGTCTCGAGAAAGTGTGAGTGTGAGCGTACTGGGTTATCTGTCATAAAGATATTTCTAACTGGACCTCTCAGCTATATATTTGATATATAAAACAGCCAAGACTACTTGGGAATAGATTCTTTGAAATGACATTGGTCAGAGAAAGTGTGAGTGTGAGTGGTCTGGTTATCTGTCATAAAGATATTTCTAACTGCACCCTCTCAGTTATATATTTGATATATAAAACAGCCAGTACTACTGGGAATAGATTCTTTGAAATGACCTTGGTCCGAGTATCTGTGAGTGTGAGCTGTCTGGGTTATCTGTCATAAAGATATTTCTAACTGGACCTCTCAGTTATATATTTGATATAAAACAGCCACGACTACTTGGGAATAGATATTTGAAATGATCTTGGTCCGAGAAAGTGTGAGTGTGAGCGTACTGGGTTATCTGTCATAAAGATATTTCTAACTGGACCTCTCAGTTATATATTTGATATATAAAACAGCCAAGACTACTTGGGAATAGATATTTGAAATGATCTTGGTTCGAGAAAGTGTGAGTGTGAGCGTACTGGGTTATTCTCTGTCATAAAGATATTTCTAATTGGACCTCTCAGTTATATATTTGATATATAAAACAGCCAAGACTACTTGGGAATAGATATTTGAAATGATCTTGGTCCGAGAATGTGTGAGTGTGAGCGTACTCTGGGTTATCTGTCATAAAGATATTTCTAATTGGACCTCTCAGTTATATATTTGATATATAAAACAGCCAAGACTACTTGGGAATAGATATTTGAAATGATCTTGGTCCGAGAATGTGTGAGTGTGAGTGTACCGGGTTATCTGTCATAAAGATATTTCTAACTGGACCTCTCAGTTATATATTTGATATATAAAACAGCCAAGACTACTTGGGAATAGATATTTGAAATGCTCTGTCCGAGAAAGTGTGAGTGTGAGCGTACTGGGTTATCTGTCATAAAGATATTTCTAACTGGACCTCTCAGTTATATATTTGATATAAAACAGCCAAGACTACTTGGGAATAGATATTTGAAATGACATTGGTCAGAGAAAGTGTGAGTGTGAGCGGTCTGGGTTATCTGTCATAAAGATATTTCTAACTGCACCTCTCAGTTATATATTTGATATATAAAACAGCCAATACTACTTGGGAATAGATTCTTTGAAATGACCTTGGTCCGAGTATGTGTGAGTGTGAGCTGTCTGGGTTATCTGTCATAAAGATATTTCTAACTGGGACTTGTGTTATATATTTGATATATAAAACAGCCACGACTACTTGGGAATAGATATTTGAAATGATCTTGGTCCGGGAAAGTGTGAGTGTGAGCGTACTGGGTTATCTGTCATAAAGATATTTCTAACTGGACCTCTCAGTTATATATTTGATATATAAAACAGCCAAGACTACTTGGGAATAGATATTTGAAATGACATTGGTCAGAGAAAGTGTGAGTGTGAGCGGTCTGGGTTATCTGTCATAAAGATATTTTTAACTGCACCTCTCAGTTATATATTTGATATATAAACAGCCAATACTACTTGGGAATAGATTCTTTAAAATGACCTTGGTCCGAGTATGTGAGTGTGAGCTGTCTGGGTTATCTGTCATAAAGATATTTCTAACTGGACCTCTCAGTTATATATTTGATATATAAAACAGCCACGACTACTTGGGAATAGATATTTGAAATGATCTTGGTCCGGGAAAGGAGGTGAGCGTACCGGGTTATCTGTCATAAAGATATTTAACTGGACCTCTCAGTTATATATTTGATATATAAAACAGCCAAGACTACTTGGGAATAGATATTTGAAATGATCTTGGTTCGAGAAAGTGTGAGTGTGAGCGTACTGGGTTATCTGTCATAAAGATATTTCTAACTGGACCTCTCAGTTATATATTTGATATATAAAACAGCCAAGACTACTTGGGAATAGATATTTGAAATGATCTTGGTCCGAGAATGTGTGAGTGTGAGCGTACTGGGTTATCTGTCATAAAGATATTTCTAACTGGACCTCTCAGTTATATATTTGGATGATAAAACAGCCAAGACTACTTGGGAATAGATATTTGAAATGACATTGGTCAGAGAAAGTGAGTGTGAGCGTACTGGGTTATCTGTCATAAAGATATTTCTAACTGGACCTCTCAGTTACATATTTGATATATAAACAGCCAAGACTACTTTGGGAATAGATATTTGAAATGCTCTTGGTCCGAGAAAGTGTGAGTGTGAGCGTACTGGGTTATCTGTCATAAAGATATTTCTAACTGGACCTCTCAGTTACATATTTGATATATAAAACAGCCAAGACTACTTGGGAATAGATATTTGAAATGATCTTGGTTCGAGAAAGTGTGAGTTGTGAGCGTACTGGGTTATCTGTCATAAAGATATTTCTAACTGGAATCTCTCAGTTATATATTTGATATATAAAACAGCGAAGACTACTTTGGAATAGATATTTGAAATGATCTTGGTTCGAGAAAGTGTGAGTTTGAGCGTACTGGGTTATCTGTCATAAAGATATTTCTAACTGGACCTCTCAGTTATATATTTGATATATAAAACAGCCAGTACTACTTGGGAATAGATTCTTTGAAATGACCTTGGTCCGAGTATCTGTGAGTGTGAGCTGTCTGGGTTATCTGTCATAAAGATATTTCTAACTGGACCTCTCAGTTATATATTTGATATATAAAACAGCCACGACTACTTGGGAATAGATATTTGAAATGATCTTGGTCCGAGAAAGTGTGAGTGTGAGCGTACTGGGTTATCTGTCATAAAGATATTTCTAACTGGACCTCTCAGTTATATATTTGATATATAAAACAGCCAAGACTACTTGGGAATAGATATTTGAAATGATCTTGGTTCGAGAAAGTGTGAGTGTGAGCGTACTGGGTTATCTGTCATAAAGATATTTCTAACTGGACCTCTCAGTTATATATTTGATATATAAAACAGCCAAGACTACTTGGGAATAGATATTTGAAATGATCTTGGTTCGAGAAAGTGTGAGTGTGAGCGTACTGGGTTATCTGTCATAAAGATATTTCTAACTGGACCTCTCAGTTATATATTTGATATATAAAACAGCCAAGACTACTTGGGAATAGATATTTGAAATGATCTTGGTCCGAGAATGTGTGAGTGTGAGCGTACTGGGTTATCTGTCATAAAGATATTTCTAACTGGACCTCTCAGTTATATATTTGATATATAAAACAGCCAAGACTACTTGGGAATAGATATTTGAAATGATCTTGGTCCGAGAATGTGTGAGTGTGAGCGTACTGGGTTATCTGTCATAAAGATATTTCTAACTGGACCTCTCAGTTATATATGTGATATATAAAACAGCCAAGACTACTTGGGAATAGATATTTGAAATGACATTGGTCCGAGAAAGTGTGAGTGTGAGCGTACTGGGTTATCTGTCATAAAGATATTTCTAACTGGACCTCTCAGTTATATATGTGATATATAAAACAGCCAAGACTACTTGGGAATAGATATTTGAAATGCTCTTGGTCCGAGAAGGTGTGAGTGTGAGCGTACTGGGTTATCTGTCATAAAGATATTTCTAACTCGACCTCTCAGTTATATATTTGATATATAAAACAGCCAAGACTACTTGGGAATAGATATTTGAAATGATCTTGGTCCGAGAATGTGTGAGTGTGAGCGTACTGGGTTATCTGTCATAAAGATATTTCTAACTGGACCTCTCAGTTATATATTTGATATATAAAACAGCCAAGACTACTTGGGAATAGATATTTGAAATGACATTTGGTCAGAGAAAGTGTGAGTGTGAGCGGTCTGGGTTATCTGTCATAAAGATATTTCTAACTGGACCTCTCAGTTATATATTTGATAGATAAAACAGCCAATACTACTTGGGAATAGATTCTTTGAAATGACCTTGGTCCGAGTATGTGTGAGTGTGAGCTGTCTGGGTTATCTGTCATAAAGATATTTCTAACTGGATCTCTCAGTTATATATTTGATATATAAAACAGCCAAGACTACTTGGGAATAGATATTTGAAATTGATCTTGGTCCGAGAAAGTGTGAGTGTGAGCGTACTGGGTTATCTGTCATAAAGATATTTCTAACTGGACCTCTCAGTTATATATTTGATATATAAAACAGCCAAGACTACTTGGTAATAGATATTTGAAATGATCTTTGTCCGAGAATGTGTGAGTGTGAGCGGACTGGGTTATCTGTCATAAAGATATTTCTAACTGGACCTCTCAGTTATATATTTGATAGATAAAACAGCCAATACTACTTGGGAATAGATTCTTTGAAATGACCTTGGTCCCAGAAAGTGTGAGCGGACTGGGTTATCTGTCATAAAGATATTTCTAACTGGACTTCTCAGTTATATATTTGATATATAAAACAGCCAAGACTACTTGGGAATAGATTCTTTGAAATGACCTTGGTCCGAGAATGTGTGAGTGTGAGCGGACTGGGTTATCTGTCATAAAGATATTTCTAACTGGACCTCTCATGCAAGGTTATAAAACAGCAAGTTTATAAAAGATATTTCTAACTGGTCCTCTCATGCAAAGTTATATCTTTGATATATAAAACAGCCAAGGCTACTTGGGAATAGATACTTCAAAATTCCCTTGGCCAGAGACTGTGTGAGCAGACTGGGTGAGCTGACATGAAGTTATTCAAAACTGGAACTCTCATGCAAGGTTATATGCTTGAAGTATAAAACAGCGACAGCTACTTAGGAATAGATAGTTTGAAATACGCATGCTCACAAACTGTGTGAGCTGACTGGGGGAGCTGACGTAAAGATATTTATAACTGAAACTCTTCATGAAGTTTATAAGTTTGAAGTATATAACAGTCAAGACTATTTGTGAATATATACTTTAAAATACTCTTGGTCATAGACTGTTTGCGCGGACTGGGTGAGCTGACATAACGATATATCTAATTGAACCTCTCATGCAAGGTATATGCTTGAAGTATAAAACAGCCAAGACTACCTGAGAATAGATACTTTGAAATAACCTTGGTCAGAGACCTTGTGAGTGGACCGTGTTATCTGATAAATATATTTCTAACTGGACCTTTCATGCAAGGTTACACGCTTAAAATATAAAACAGCCCAGACTACTTAGGAATAGTTACTTTGAAATGACATTGGTCAGAAACAGTGTGAGTGGGCTGGGTTATCTGACATAAAGATATTTCTAACTGGCCCTTTCGTGCATGTTTATGTGTTGTTTTTACTAGAATCTCCTAGCAAGTCACCCATTTTTGGTTGTGATGCATATGCTGGTTATGTCTTCATTAATCTGTGCATAATAATAATACTAATAACAATAATTGTCAAAACCGAAAAGAAAACACTTAACTACACATTGATATGGCTTGCCCAACGGACTGTAACATAGCAACCAAGGAATTTAAAAGACCCAGAAATTGAAATAGAAAAAATGTCGAAATCGACAACAAGAATAGTATTAATCATAGCTGATGCACTTGGAATAATAAAAAATGAAACACAGCAACACATTGAATAAATATCAGTTTAAGAGAAATAAACATTTTTTCTTAATAAGTACAGCCCGCACGCTAAGAACAAAATGTCCGAGTAATGCTAAAGATGCTATGGGAGTTAGAAAAAAAAACTAATCATGAAATGTAGACATGACAACACACCACTACCTGCCTTAGGTCTTCCCACAGATTTGGTAGATAGTGTGATTATAATAGACAGTGAATGATAAAAAATAATAATATTAATAATAATAATAATAATATATTGACTTGTACGAAAAAAAAATTATATATGTTAAAATTTTTTTCTACCTGTTTCTTTTAAGTTATATTTTTGTCACTACATTGTTGATTGAATACTGCGGAATTGTAAATTTTCAGGGGTCCTAATTAAGGTGTAAATGATATCCATTTCATGCTGAATAAGCAATAGTTCATCAAATTCCCTTTTTATACCATTCATAATTACTTGTCAGTGAATTAGTGTTAAAATGTATAAATGTGAGACCTGATGTGTTTCAGTTTCATGTAAGTAAGTCATCTCATAGAATGCGCTGGTATTGAATACAAGCGGAAACCGATTTTATATTTATGCCTTTACTTATATCCTCATAGAGAGAGAAAGACAGACTGACAGATTATTATATATATATATATATATATATATATATATATATATATATATATATAATACAAATAAACTAGAATCCGTAAGTTTACACTAATCAAAATAAACATAAATATTCGAAAAAATGCCAACAAACAGAACCAAAATCCGTCGAATATTGGGGATGAAAAAAAAAGGAAACCAACGAAACAAGAACAAACAGTCAAGCATCCGCAGGAAAGAAAAAGAAACCCAAGACGGAACCTAAACACCAGAAAAAGTGCTCGATACGAAAGTACGAAAGTACGGGATTAGAGCAAGACCACGAAAAATCTACAAGTGTGCCACAACCTACCGCGGTTTCACCCTACGGATCGTCAGGGAAAGAGGCTAAAGCACATGATTGCTAGCAAATAAATAGATCTTCACAAAAAGGAGAAACCACACCAACACAAAAATATGGTGGTAAAAACAAAATTTATTAGAAAATTGTGGCTCACTTATAGATTTTTCGTATATATATATATATATATATATATATATATATATATATGCGATGAATAAATTGTTGTCTAAATTACGCAAATCAAGGGTTTGCTGCTGTCTGGGAAGGTAGATGGTAATATGTAAGAGGTGTTGTGAAGCACTATGTCCTCAAGGCACTTGATATAGGCATCCGTGTTAAATATGAGAAACCGTGGAGAGAGAAATGGAGTCATAACATCGCCATCACTAGTGATCACTCCAAACATCTTCGTAATCCACATTTGACTCAAACAACTCTTACAGAATCCTCTGATCTGTCCTCAAATTAACACTCAAAAACTCTAAAATGTTTATATTTAAGCTACAGGGGAGAATTCCAAACAACAAGCTGGCCGTTTTTAAATTTCTGTCGAAGTGAATTGAGTTATGGTGCTCTTTTTCTTTCAGATGGTGCCCAACTGACTCTACTATACTGTGCAGTCAACAAAATAAAAAGATATGCAACGCACATGAGCAAAATTTAAAATACAAAATGCCGACAATTTGACCAGCGCATCCTGTATATACATATTTATAGATGTGTCATATATATACATACTAGCAGTATAGCCCGGCGTTGCTCGGGTGTAATGAAAGCATTAAAATTAATCCATGATCCTGAAGCTCAGACTCTATGAACGTTGACACGAAAGAATAAAAAAGCAATAGTTAAAGCGAAACCGTAGACTGAAACAAAAATGAATGGATGTAAGTCAAATTTTGATTTCCTGGTATCGATATCAAATAAGTTTTTTCATCGTAAACTGAATTTTGGAGGCTAAATAAGTCCTCTGAGTAAATGGTATCATGGCTGAGACTAAGAACTACAATTATACCTACTTAGAGCCAAACCCGAAGCAAAAACTAAAATAAAAGTGCTGAAAAAATACAGACAGATAAACAGACACACACAAAAACATCTTGCCTTTAATATATATATTATCGATTTTCTGCACTATTGTACGAACTGCAACCTTGAAAATTCTGAATATCGTTTCTTATGTGTTTGTCTACAAGTGTATCAAATTTGATTAAAATCGGACAACTCCTTCTATAACCTGATTTTTTCGATTATCGATATTTATCGGGGGGTACCGTGACACAAAACCTAGCTAAGAACACTCGCAGATGCTTATAGTAAAACTGTGTAAATTTTCATGAAAATTGGTTCAGCCGTTTTGGAGTCTATAGGTAACGGATACGGACACACACACACAGATACACACACGCACATACAAACACAGAGACAAAGTTCCATTTATAAATCAGTTTAAATATGTGTGTTTGTGTGTTTACATATATTAGCAGACTAAGATAGATAGATAGATAGATAGATAGATAGATAGATAGATAGAAACAGACTGCAACAAAATATATATTAGATCATAGCAATAGATACTATCCGATTAGAAAATGAAAAAATAAAATTTTACATGCTCACAAAATTTATTAGTCAAATACATAATCTGCTTTGTTTTTTTCAACTGTCTCCCATCGTTCTACAAGCTTCTTGATGCCATTTTTGTAAAAACTTCATGTTTTTGTTGGAATAAGGTGTGAGCTAATTATCCACTGGCTGTACATAGCAAAATTTTTTGTCTTTGAAATTGTTCTGTAGTGACCGGAACAAATGAAAATCCAAAGGCACCAGACCAGGAAGATACGGTAAATGTTGGTGGGTTTCTTACTTCAATTCTTTAAGATTCTCGGAGGTTGATTTTGCAACATTCTGTATTACGTTATCATGGTGGAAAATGGCACATTATCGATTTGTCAAATCAATTCTTGACGATCAGAAGTGCTAGAACGCGGTCCATATAAACCGTTCTGAATGTTTTTGTCGCAGTTTCCAGGCTGACTCGTTTCCAAAATTCGTAGAGCATAATATGGCCAGGATGCAAGCTTTCACTCTCCATCTTTGTGCAGAAAACATCAATATTCAACAAAATCTTGTTCTCTAACTGAACAATGCATACTTTCAGTGTAGAATACACCAAATATCAGCATCAAAACAAATATCAGTGTCAAGGTGAACAATGAAAATCGAGCAGGAAATTTTTCAGTGATCTGATATATAAACAGATTACGATAGATAGATAGATAGATAGATAGATAGATAGATAGATAGATAGATAGGGTACAATCTGATAGATAGATAGATAGATAGATAGATAGATAGATAGATAGATAGATAGATAGGTTCAGTTGTATCGAGGTGATACCAATAACAGACTTGGAAATCATCCGACAAATCTCCATGTGGAGATCTAAATCACTACTAAATAACAGTTTCTGTGGAGGCTTTAGCAAGGAACTTTTTAGTAATATCCAATTATTAGTTAATTATCAACTATATCCGTTATTAAAGAGCGCCATACGGTTATAACAATTATAGACTTCCATAAATGAAAATGTACAAAAAAAAAATGAACAAAACTAATCTAGTATTTGTTTATATTTCTGAAATGAGGTAGCATTTACAGTATTTACACTATTCGGACTACTGTCTTCATCTTGAAGTTGAAATAATAGATGGAGAACGCCACAGGAAACTACGTAAGCTTAAGGAATCAGCACATATGATAGGCAACAAACATCTCCTAAGCCGACCAAGCATAGAGATGAACACAATATGGGAACTAGTAATACGGAGTGCCAGAGAAAATCATTAGTGTCAAAGATTGCAATATGAGCTCTGGTAAAAATACTAGAGAAAACCATTAACATTAAAAAAATTGCAATATGAACTCTGATAAAAAAGGGTTACTGGACATTAGGCTTATATGTCGTAAAACTTTAGTTGTTCTTGTCCTTAAGGAATACATGGCCCACTTGTTATAGACTTGACTTTTAGAGTTGTGAGTTCAATACCAGGCTACTGCAATGATGAACAAGTAACTTGCAGGGTTAGAGGAGATAACTCATGACTTCCAAGGCTTCCCGCAAGAAATAGAGTTTATATGCCATGCCCCAGTGATTGTAATGAAGGGTTCGGTTCGAATTCCTGAAGAAGGCCAGAGCGTCGTACAAAGATGAGGACAATAATCTGAATAATGTAAATACTGTAAAACTAATTTATATCACTAACTCAATGCTCAAAAGGAATCATTTGCTTCACCAAAAATTAGGAAGATTTTACATGATATTGAAGATAAAATTATTCATATTTTTTCATACTGTCTGAATAAACGCATAGAAGATACAGTTTTATAATACAGCCAGAAAATAAGTTTAACACTTTAGCAAATTGTTAGTCTGAAAATACTTGAAGAAAACCATAATGAAACTCAGACAGACAACAATTTTCATAAATTTTATTCTGTGATGATTGTCAAATCTACAAGTCTCTACTTTTGTTTTACAGAATATGAAGTCAATACTGTTTTCATTATGATAATAGATATTACTAGTATGTATATGTTTGATAATAACTAAAATCATATTAGATTAACAGAATAATTTGGTGAATTTTGGTGAGTTAATTTGGAGAGTTAATCAATTCTTTATATGTAAAATGGTGGAAAATAAAAAATAAAATTTACTCAGTAAATGTTTCTCTGAATAGATATCATTTTTTGATATACCTTAGTGAACATATTTTCATTATTGATAAAATATGTATTTTTAATATTTATTCAGTTGTTTTACTGACGATTGTACAAGAGATTTGTATAAACATTTTTATAAATAGAATTTTAAGATAATCTCAAAACGATAAATCAAGCAGACAATATTTTTTTATAAATATATTTGTTTATATTGAAATGATGCATTTCAGAAACTAACAAAGGCTTTTGTCAAAGAATTCCTACAACTGTTCAAATTGAAAACACCAGATCTGTGGTATTAAGTGAAATTATTAATTAAGACAATCTATATATTTCAAAATAATTTCATATTCTTGAAAAATAAAAAAGAAGTTATATTATTAAATATTTCTTCTCCTGTGGGACAATCTTTACTTGTAACATAGCCTTCTATACACGAAAGAGGCATTTTAATATATTTAGAAATGCTAGTTTCAAGTTCTGGTAAGTTGTGAAATCTTTGGCCTGCGATTTCATCCAGAAAACATTAACATTTTGAGAAATCACGGCCTTGATCAAAATTGTATTCTTTGACACCAACATTAAACTGAATGAAGTTTTACTTTGTTTTATTATGAACAATTTCGATAACATTTTGTTCTGTTATAAAATATACACCGCTTAAACCATGATCTAATTTCCCAAATTCGATTTGAAAATAGTCTGTGGTAAATTCACCAAACATAACAAAATTAAATCCACTACATAGCAAACATCTACAAACATCAATTAAACAATCGTACATGTTTTCAATAAGTAAAATAGTGTCCCTTGTAAATTTCTTTTTTTTTCTTGCTTTGTTTATATTATGTTTACCATTTCCCTAAAATTAGAAATAAATTTTCATCATTTAAGTCTGATCTCAATTTTTTTTCAACGGATCTTTCTTCTTCACATCACTATTGACTTCTTTCACACTATCAGTCAGTTAGTTAAGTGACATACGTGATACACGCTTTGGGCGATCATGTCTCGAAAAAACATGACTGACTGGGCAGAAGATTTTTTCTCTTCAATAGGTTACCATTACTTCCTCTTGTAGACTGGTTGCCAACCAAGGCTATAGAACTCAATATATCTTGCTATTAAACTCATAGTTGAAGGAAAAAGCGATGTGTTAATACCTTTCTCAAAGGTATTTGTGCGTAAGTGAATGCAACGAATTCAACTGGAATTCGAACTCGGCTCTCTGATTTCTCGTCCCGAGATGATATCCACTGTGCATCTCCAATGACAATGTAAATTTTCCAAAATTGCAACATTTTCAATGATACTATTGCTAAACAATAATGTTTTTATTTTTAAAAGCGAAACAATTGTTTTATACATACCAACATGATATTCAAATATCAAATTTTCAAAAGTATTAATAAAAATTGAAATATTTCTAGTGATAAAATCAACTGTCTAGATGAACTGATTAGATTAACGCAAAATCTTCTTACTCAGTATTGTGGCACGAATTTGCAAAACGGATAATTTAGTTCTTTTCTTTTCACACTCCACCCACATCTATTGAACAGGTGAAGAGGCTCATCCCTTGTTTCCTGTTTAGGATGTGGTTTCCAGTTTTTCTCTTTTCCAATCTTTTCGCTCTTACATAGCCCCCTGCACATCAGTGGCGTTTTCGCCTTGCTTGGGGTGATATGATTAAAAAAAAAAAAAATTGTGCCAACTCATCATTTTGTAGATTTCATACCTAAAGAGAAGTTTTGTTTTGTTTTTTGTTTTTTTTGTTTTGTTGTTGTTGTTGTTGTTGTTGTTGTTTTTTTTTTTTTTTGTTGTTTTTTTTGTAGTTCTTAGTTTAGTTTGTGGACTATGTAAGCTTCTTTATTGTTACTGATTTGACTTCTACGGCTTGTAAACACTGTATGTTACTTAAAGACCAACAATATTTTCAGATTGTAAGAATTTTCTATTTAGGATAATAATGTTTTTATGATACAAGTCTTACTAATTAACCCATACTTGATGGGAAAGAGATAGATTACCCTTTTTCCAATTATATTATGGCCTTCCATATCTCCCTATATCTTGTAGCTTTAAATACCCTTTCTCTTGCTACTTCTCCTAAACCCTGCTATACCATCTATTTGCTCAAGCCCATCAAGTACGACAAGCGTTGCGTTCTCCTGTCTCTTTCTCTGTATCTGTCCTGTGGGCATGATTCTCCAAGATCATCTTTTTAATTACATGTCTCAGGAACTTCTGTCTTTTCCCGATGTTAAGTATGCTTTCTTTTAATTTCCATCCTTTCCAGAATCTCGTTGTTGTTCAAATGTCCGGTCCATAGAATCCTTAGCATCCTCCCGTAGAACAACATTTCGTTTACTTCAAGTCTTTTCTTCATCTTTGCTGCCATATTAAAGGACAGATATCACATAACAATCTAGTACCCTTTTCTTTGTTTCCAACGAAATTTCCTGTCCCTCAAAACTCAACTTAGCTTTCGGAATGCATCCTTGGCCATGTCAATACGACTTCGGAACTCAGTGAAATTCGCTGCCTTATTGAAGGACAATTCAAGAATTCTTTAGCAAAACATTCCGCTTTATCAATAGAATTTAACACCTCAACTTTAGTGAAGAAAGTGAACCGCTGGTAGTCATGAGATAAAAGCTATTAGGTGATTCATTCTGTTCGCAAACAACGACTTAGCCTCTTTGAAGACATGTTTACAATTGTTACGAGCCAACGCAAATAGGATTCTGTTGTGATCGGAAGTATAAGATGGCTGCTCCGAAGATAGTGGGGAAAGGCTTACTCGAGAGTGCAGGATTTAAAGTTTGTTTCTGTTTACTTTACAGAAACCTCAGTGCGCATAATGGAGTGGACGAAGTTGGAACGCACTTTTGCTTTTGAGACATATTTTTCAAGCGGTGGCTCAAATGTCGCCACGCAACGTGCATTTGGTCAACATTTCAATATTGCTCCCCGTGGTCGTGTTCTTGACCGGAAGTTGACTGTTTCCTGGGTAAACAACTTTAGGAAAACTAGTGATGTAAAGAAGAAGAAACCTGGCCTACCACGAACAGCAAGATCACCCCAAAACATTAAAGCGGTGAGATAAACTGTTTTGAGATCCCCCCCGACGGTTTGCCCGCAAACATGCATCTGCTATAGGGTTGTCTGCTCATAAAGAATTGAAATTACATCCTTACAAATTGGCTGTTGTGCAGGAACCTGATCCACGCGATTTTGTTGCTCGTGAAAATGCATGTGAGGCGCTTGTTGGCTTGCTTGATGACACGCTTGTTTTTTTAAGTGATGAGACTCATCTTTCGGGATCAGTAAATAAGCAAAACATGCGCTATTGGAGCCTTGAAATCCTCAGAAAACTTCATTAACATCCTCTACACGCAGAATGTGTACTGTTTGGTATGCACTATCGCGAATTGGCATAATTGGCTCATGTTTTTTTAAGAAAACGAACAGGCAGTATCAGTGACATCTAAACGTTACGTCAGCATGATCCATGAGTTTTTCTTACCAACACTGAACTATATGGGTGTTGGGGATGTATGGTTCCAGCAGGACGGTGCCACGGCACACACAGCGCGCGTGTCAATAACAGTTTTGCAGCAGAACTTTCCAGGGCACCTCATCTCTTTGAGGGGCGATCTGCATTGGCCAACACGGTCCCCTGATTTATCAACTTATGTCTATTTTCTATGAGACCATCTGAAGTCAATTGTTTACAACGGTCGTCCTAACGCCCTGGCTCACCTGAAGAACAATATTCGTCAAACTGTCGCCAACATGCCCATCGATATGCTGACCGAGTTGACCGAAATTTCAGAGTACGATTAACCCAGTGCATTGAGCAGAATGGACGCCATCTGACTGACGTCATCTTTAAAGCTTGTAAAACATTAAATTTAAATGTTGTAATTGACGTTGTTTAAAGAATTATATGTATATCTACATTACTTTTGTTTCAATTGTTATTCCAAATAAGTAAGCTGCTCTGCTCCACCCTGTACTTCCCTTCTCCCGGTGACTTTTTAAATTTTTAAAATATGGTTGAAATTTTCGGCAAACTTCTACTGCTGCACAACACTACAATGAACAAAACATCTTGGAAAATGAATAAAATGTTATCAAGTTTTGGAACAATTACGCTAAGCATATATTATTTCCTAAAAACGACATGGATCAACAAATTCTGACGCGTGAAAATGCGACACTTTAGCAAAAAGCAGCATAATGCGGGATAGCATAATATTTATACAAAGATGAAACTGACACAACGCAAAAAGTTACATATAGTCACAATATTGTCAGCGGAAGATCCTTGACAATGACTTATGAAAGCCGAAAGTGTCCAGACATCGGATAGTTTCTATTTAATTTTTATCGGGAACTAGAACAATTGACCAAAATATGGAAAAAGAATAAACACAAAGAAATTTCAGTGATTTTTAACAAAATTTACATAAACAATGTCATAGCTAGCAACTTGCTTTTCCGGTGACATCCGTCTGATGGTGGCTTATACTTCAACTTTGATAATGGATATTAGTTGTTTCTGGTAGAGTTTATAACATTTAAAAGAGGCTAGTAGGTAGAAACTTTTATTCAGGATGATTTGTAACTTCGGGCTAGCACCGCTCTAGACGGTTTCCAAACTGTTTCTTCTATCAAATGTCACTCCTGTGATATGCTTTTTCAGGAAGAAACATAGCATATAAAAGAATCTTTGTAATACTGATTTTCCATATCATTTTCATTTGGCGTGATAAATGTGCTCATCTTATCTTAAAGGGACAACGCATTTGTAGACGTAAAATATATAGATGAAATAAATTACGAAGATTCCTTAGAGATCATATTGCAGGTAATATTAAATTTAATCAATGATATGAAAGTATATATATTTATTGAAAGAAAAATGTGGAATTTAAAGAGAGGCACCATTTACCAAAAGTGGAAATCTCCAAACAAAAAAAAATTAAAAATAGTTGACTCGTTTTCTCTTCAGAGCTGAAACGAGGATATAAAATACAGTATGCAACAACTAAAAATGTATTGGGTAAAACGTACATGAGAAATAAACATATATACGGGATATTTCAGAAAAAATGATATAATTTTACAATCTCATAATTTTACCAATTCTTGTTTAAATTTTAACAGCATGTGTAGAAACTTTAGTATCTTTCAAATCCATCCGTTCTCTGTTAAATGAGAAACTTTATTGAAGAATTTTGGAAGAAGAACGCCATTCTCATGTTAAAATCGCATCTTCTCGATAGTTACTGATTCGTAAGTTTAAATGCCAATGATAAGACACAGCCACATTCTGCTTCTTTTCAGGCTTCATCAAAAGTATCGGATTTCAGAAATTCGATATATTTCCAACAAACTATGTGACTTTTTATTAGGTAGAATTATTTTGCTTTTTAACCCTTAACCATAGGTTATTCTCGTTTATTTCGGTTACGCACAATGTTAAATGAATGTGCATCGTGGAGCAATGGATATCGACTCGGAATGAAAAATAGGAGAGCCTAGTTCAAATTTCAGTTGAAGTTGTTGCATTCACTTTTTTTTTTAATCGTTTTACCCCAAGCAAGACGGTAACGCCATTGATGCGCAGGGGGCTACATAAGAGTAAAAGATTAAATAGAAGGAGAGTAAAGAAAAAGACGGACCAGTTAGAAAAGATCAAGAGAAGGATGGGAATACGGGTGTGATGAAAGTTACAAAGGTAGAAATAAAAGAAAATATATACAGGGTGATGTAAAAAGAACTAGAGTCAAGTGTTTAAGAGATGGGTATTGACATTGCATTTAAATTCCTGGAGGTTGTAGCTGTCAGGAACGCAAGAATATGAAAGCGAGTTTCACAGGCAGAAAGTGCGAGAAAAGAAGCTAATGGAGTATAACTGTCGTCTGCATTTGGTTAATCTAACTGTAAATGGGTTGGACCCAGTAACCAGTTTGGTTGCACGAGTAAACACCTGTGTCAGGGACACCAGTGACTTAAGTTCGTCGGAGCAGAAATCATGAAAATATTTATAGAACAAACAGTACGAAGCCACATCCCATCGGTGAGAAAGTGGCTGTAGCAGCGAGTCGGGCAGCCATTACTAATTCTCCTTTGGACCCTGTCAAGAACACTGAGATGAACAGTGAGGGCGCCTGACCATATGTGACAACAATATTCCATGCTCGGACGGATGGTTGATTTGTATATATGCAAGATGGATTCAGGCGGAAAAAACATACCCAACCTTCCTAGCAGTGACCCAACCTTCCAGTGACCCAACCTTCCAGTGACACAACCTTCCTAGCAGTGGATTTAGCTATTGACTCAATGTAATGGTTCCACTTGAGATCGGAAGAGAGGCCGAGAAGGCGCAGTGTATTGCTCTCAGGGAGACTCGCTTGGTCCATGCTTATAGGAGACAGGAAGGGTTGCCAATGATGACTGACAGACAGCAGCTTTGTCTTAGATGCATTGAAATTTACAAGCCACTTCTTTCCCCAATCTACCACAGAATGTAGATCACTCTAAAGATTAGGTTATGTTTGTCCGCCACGCTGGATTTCTTACTGATGCGGGGTACATTGTGATGTCATCTGCGTAGATGCCTACTTGGAACTTGATCACGTCTGGGAGATCATTTATGAAAATAAGGAAGTGCGTCGGGCCTAGGATAGAGCCCTGAAGAACACCAGTGTTTGTACAGTAGGATGTGGAGGGATGCTCATTCAAAATACCATTCGGAAAAGTATTAGCCATCTCTTCTCCCTCAAGTTGTGGTTTGAATTACAGGAGAGATTAGGTTCTATATCCTTGGTTGGCAAGCAGTCTATCTCAGGGATAAATGGCAACCTACTGCGTGAAAATCTTCAATCTCGTCAGTCATGGATCGAAAGAGAAATTATCGCCAAAGCGTGTATCAGGTATGACAATTTAACTGAAAGAGTCAACAGTTATTTAGGTAAAGAAGTCGTGGAGAGACATGATCGCCAAAGCGTGTATCACGTATGACAATTTAAGTGATTGACAATGAGAATTTGATTCTTACCGGAAGTCGTAATCTTGCTGATTATTTCATCTATCTAAGCGAAGAGTAAAGATGTAGTTTATTTTATTAGACTTTTCTTAGTGCATTTTTTATTCAGGTAGGGTTGCTTCATATTGATTTATCTTCAAGTCTCGCCAATTGTCTTCAGTTAAGCACGTTACTAATTTTTTTCCAGGCTAATATATCATCACCATTCCATTTTCACTGTCTCTTCCAATTAAAATCTCTTTCCTTCCTTAGTTTTCCAATTTTGACTAATTAAATAACCTTCTGCCCGACGAATCCTTTTTCTATTCGTCTCCTGACAGCTCATTGTCACAGGCTAATATTAACTCTCAATTAAACAGACAATTTAGTAGACAAACTATAAATATTGACACCAAAATTAGCGAGCGATTTATACGACCAAAGCCATTACGGGAGATTGAGTGGCCGAAGATGTGATTAAATGATTTTGTTTTTATAATTATATACCTTCATTAAGATACTGACATTTTGCTAAAAACATGTATTTGATCCGGACTCTGTCAAAGTAAAATATGTTTATGCCAAGCGAGAAAAAACACGACCGAAGATTATACAAGTTTTTTTCTTGTTGTGGTTAATTCCGTGGCATAATATACAAATAAATGAACTTCTGTCTTATAATACACTAGCAGAATAGCTCGGCGTTGCTCGGATGTAATGAAAGCTTTAAAATTAATCCATGGTCCTGGAACTCAGACTCTTTGGACGTTGGCACGAAAGCAATAGCTGTTTCCAGTTAAAGTGAAACCGCAGACTGAAAGAAAAATGAATGGATGTAAGTCTAATTTTGATTTCCTAGTATCGATATCAAAAAGTTCTTTTCGTCGTAAACTGAATTTTGAAGGCTAAATAAGTCCTCTTAGTAAATGGTATCATGGCTGAGACTAAGAACTACAATTATACCTATTTAGAGCCAAACCCGAAGCAAAAACTAAAATAAAAGTGCTGAAAAAATACAGACATACAGGCAGATAAACAGACATACACACAAATATCTTGCCTTTTATATATATATATATATATATATATATATTATCGATTTTCTGCACTATTGTAAGAACTGCAACCTTGAAACTTCTGAATATCGTTTCTTATGTCTTTGTCTATAAGTGTATCAAATTTGATTAAAATCGAACCAATCCTTCTATAACCTGATTTTTTCGATTATTGATTTTCGATATTTATCGGTGGTACCTCGATATATATAGGATGGTGATATACGATTATCGGCACAGACTCGATGAATTATCACTGAGGCTGGTTATAATCGTCAGTTAGTTTGAATTTAATTACCTTTTCCTTCCTTAAAATTTTGATTGTTACCGGCTGCATTCTTCATTTTTTTTTTCTGGAATGTCATCGATTCTTTCCTCATACACGTAATACCCGGTATCTAAGTTTGAGAATTGTTTTATCCTGACCTTTACGCTGGAACATTTTTTTAAAATCATATCGCTCCAAGCAAGGCAGTTTACTGCTACAGGTGCGCAGGGGGTTACATAGGAGGAAAGTTATAAGAAAGAGTGACAGGTTATAGGGAGTGTCAGGAAGTGGGAAAGAAAAGGATGAGAATACTGATGAGAGAGGAGTGGACGGAGAAGGGAACATGAGAGAGAGGATGCAGGTTAGTGAGATAGGAGATGACTATTGACTTTACATTTAAATTCTTGGAAATTGTAGCTGTCGGGAAAGCAAGTAAATGGAAGGGAATTCTACAGGGGGTGCAAGAAAAGAAGCTGCTGGAGTAGAATTTGCGTTTTCATTTTACTGGTTTCACAGTAAAAGGGTGGGACCTAGTTGCTAATCTTGTGGCTCGAGTAAATTCATATATAGGGGGCACTACTGAGCTAAGTCCATTGGTGCAGAAGCCGTGAAAGTATGTGCAGAAGATTCACAGGGAAGCCACATTGCACCAGTGAGAAAGTGACTGCATCTGAGCTGCCAAGTCGGAATCGATCACATTACAGATTCTCAGTTGGATTTTGTCAAGGACCCCTAGGTGGATAGCAGGAGCATCCGACCAGATAAGGCAGCAATATTCAATGCACGGGCGGATGGTAGATTTATATATATGCTGGATGGATTCAGACAAGAAAGACGTCTTGGCCCTACACAGAGAACCGACCTTCTTAGCAGCGGATTTAGCTATGCATTCTATATAGTCATTCCACTTGGGGTATGTTGTGAGAGTTAAACCGAGGAGGCGCAATGATTTACTTTCAGGGAGACTAGCCTGATCCATGCTAATCAGGGATAGGAACGATTGTCTGTGATGGTTAATAGATAGCAGCTCCGTTTTGGAAGCATTTAAATTCACGAGCCATTTCTTACCCCAGTCCACCACGGATTGGAGGTTCTTATCAAACTCGGCAGCGAGGTTTGCTTTGTCAGCCTCGTCAGATTTTTGATCGAGGTGAGAGTAAACCGTAGTGTCTTCAACGTATATGCCTACTTGGGATCTTATTACATCGTGGATATCGTTAATGTAAATCAGGAAAAGCGTAGGACCTAGAATCGTTCGTATGATAGTATTGGGAGGCATGTCCGTTCGATAGTACTTTCATAGTGCGATTTGAAAGGAATGACAGGATTAGGTCAAACAATTGTCCAGTTATACTATAGCCCCGCAGCTTGCGTAGAAGACCAGCATGCCAGACTCTGTCAAACGCTTTAGAGATATCTAGGGCAACAGTTCGGGCTTCGCCGTTCCTGTCGAGAGCCTGGTGTATATACTCAGTGGTGGTTGTGAGCATATCGGCAGTAGACCTGGTGAAGCGGAAACCATATTGTTTGTCAGAGAAGAGACTGTGGGCTGTCAGATGTTGAAGGACCTAGACGTTGATGGTGGCTTTGAACAAACTGCCAAAAATTGGTAAGAGGCTGATTGGGCGATAATTAGAGGGATTAGATGGTTCACCAGTGTTTTTATATATTGGAACCACGCATGAGAACTTCCAGCAGGCAGGAAAACAAGAAGCAGTGAGGCAGAAGTTATAGTGTTTGGAGAGAACAGAGGTGAGTTAAGGGGAACATTTCGTCGCCGCCGCTCGCTTTATGGTGGTCAAGCTTTGAAATTATGTTAGAGACCACCGAGGGGGTAATGTGGATGCCATTCAGTTGGGCCTCAGTTCGGGGTGGGAAGTCGGGTACAGATACTTCAGACGAGTCCAGTGTCAAGTTGGTGGAAAATCTTCGAGAAAAGCACTCAGCCTTGTCTGTTGTAGCGGTAAGAACCTCAAATTCTTTGATTAGAGGAGGGTTGAGTATTTGCTGCTGTTTAGTACACTTTTACAGAGCCTCCAGTAGTCTTTGGAACCGAACTTACAGGATGCTATGCGCTACTTCATTCTGGCTGCAAACAGTAGCTTAGCTTCTTTAAATATCTTCTTGCACTCATTGCGAGCAGAGGCAAAGCCGGGGAAGAAGTGATTTTGATGGGTGATGGCGGCTGAGTAAGCGAGGGAGAACCAAGTGGATGAGTGGGATTTAAGTCTCAACTTCCTGACTTGGATAAAAACTTCAATGCCAGTCTTAGCCTAAGAAGAGACCTCAGCCGCACATTCTTCAACGGGAAGACTAAAGACTTTGTTCCAAGGAACGTCACACAGGAAATTGCGGAATGAGTCCCAATCAGCTTTTTGGTAGCAGTAAGATATTCTGCTAGTCTGAGATTCTTGGGTTGAGTGGGTGTGGAAAGAGATGTTAACGGAAAACATGATCAGAGTTTCCGAGCGGGCAGAGTTGCTTGACATTGCAAGAGTCAGGGATGGAAGTAAAACAGAAATCTAGCAGTGAGTCAGGTCCATTAGGGTTATTAAAGAAACGCGTGGGGAAATCCACCACTTGCGTAAGGGACTGAGTGATTGAAAAATTCATGATGTGGATACCAGCAAGATCTGGGAGAGAGTTTTCCAATCACTTGGCGTGGTGGACGTTAAAGTAGCCAAACATAAATATATGGGCAAGTTGATGAGAAAAAATGACCTTGTCAATATTATTGGAGATGATGTCAAGAACAGAACAGTCGGAAGATGAGGGCGGCGATAAAGAAAGAAGAGATAGCTAACATAGTTTAGTAGGAAGAGACGGAAACACATATAAGAATGATCCAGGGATTCAATAGAGATCACCCTAGCTAGAGACGTAAACACCAAGCCCATGCATGTGGATATTAGAGTCCTTCCTGACCAGGGACGTAGAATTCAGAAGAGAGGATAGAAGGATCAAGGTTAGTTTCGCTGAGGGTGAGGATGTCAGGTAAGTTTACTTGGAGGAAGTATTCGACACTGTAAAATTTGGTGCATATACCTCGTATGTTAGTGAAGGAGATGTTGATGTGTTTGGATGTTTTTTGGTTAGCTGGTTTAGTTTTGCTATTATGATAGTGTGTATTCATGGTTAGTGAGCTGTATTAGGAGAGATGCCTAGAGTAGAATCAGTCGGTCGCTGTATGCAGCATGTGTGGTAGAGAAAATGGCGCAGACTGCAGCATAATGTGACCTCAGGGTTGCCCACAGGAGGTTCATGCAGGGACACCCATCCATACGCGACATGGCACTACATATAACCCCGATATTATTCAACTGTTGGTCAGAACAGTCTCTCATGACGGTACGCACGAGTTCGGGCTCCTAACTACCAGTTGGAAGCATCAACCAAGAAACTGCCAAACCGGTACCCTCAGGATGAAGACACGTTGACACCATCCACAAACACTGCAAAAAGCTTGCGACAGCACTAGGGCTAGGACCGGACGAGAAGAAAGAAAAAGTGAACCCCTTCCTAAACAGGAAACAAGGCATGCACCTCTACTCATGTCCAAAAAAAGTGGGAGGAGTTTTAACCGGGCGTTAGAATGGTCTATCTATTCCAATTTTAAAAAAAAAGCGGGGGAAACTTAGTTTTAAATTAGTATAAGTCGGATGAACCCTTTCAAGCCAATAGCTTTGCAGTACCTCTCCATGACCGTTTAAAGGAAACACAAAATAAACGAAAGGCCTTTGAAAATGCTGATTCATTTTTTAAATAAATATAACCAAATAAAAATACAAAATAAAAAATGTGTTGTACAGTAAATAAATAAAATACATTCCCAAAATTAAACTAGCAACCAAAAGAAAACAATAATAAAATAAATTAATACATTCTCAAAATTCAACAAGCAACCAAAATGAAAGACGAAAATTAACAGGCAAGCTTACCAATCTCCCAGAATTAAAAGTGAGTGAAATTTCATAACAAACATGGCGTGCAGGCGCTCTCATATTTTAGGCCATACCTCTGAAACTTATTCCTTGTTTGTTTTTTTCTGTTTTTTTCCGGATTAGGTGTTCTCGCAGACGATCAATATCTATGCCTGATCTATTCTTTTAAGTATCTGTGCATAGCATGTATTCGGATTCTTTCAAACTTTATATTTTCAAATTTTGTTACTTTTTTACCATTTCCTACTCCACAGGGTACGATGTGTAAATTGTCGCCATATTGTATTTTTAATTGTTTGTTTGTTTTTTTGTCGACTGCACAGTATAGTAGGGTCAGTTGGGCACAGTCTTTTAGAAAAAAAGAGCGCCATGACACAATTTATGCTGGCAGAAATTTATAAACGATATGATGAACTGCTTGGCATTCGCACTGGAAGCATCAATATGAACATTTCAGAATGTTTGGAGTGATAATTAGTATGGCATAACGCTTCTATTCATCTTGCCACAAACTTAACACGGAGGCCTACATCAAGTGCCTTAAGGATGTAGTGCTGCTCGTGGCTTTCAGACAATTTTTGAGACCACATCACCCATTAACCCCTTTGCAAGACTGTATCCCTTTCTTGATTATTAAATGTAAGGCACAGTTGAGTAAGAAACCAACAAAATTTCTTATAACACCAAAGATGAACCTAAGGCAAAGATTGCGGCAGCATTTACCAACTTAAACAAGGAAACTGTTCAGAAGAGTTGCAAGAGATTCCGAAGTCGTTCTTGAATCCAATGGCGATTTTATTGAATAAATATAATCTTTAGTATTTTGGTAAAGTTTGGTAACATCTGTTAAAAAGAGATTTTTAAAAAGTTTTATTTTCTTTTTTTACGTAATTTAGACGACAATTCATCCACGCAGTACATGGTTTTATAGACTCTGCAACATTACAGCTTTCGAACCTTCATTAAGCCATTTTTGATGAATGGTTGGTTTCGCTTTCGTACTCTTTGTCTAAATTTTGTTCATGCTGTTCTTGACTATGTGTTCTTTTTGTGTTGTTTTATGCGTGATTTTATTTGAGGAACACATTATGTATCGTGAGATTATTTTGAATACGGTCTTCATGTTTTCTTCTTCTATGTACCTTGTCCTTTCAGGACGTAGGCGATCATGGCCTTCCACATCTCCCTATTTCTTGTAGTTTTAAACGTTTTTTACCCATCACAAATTCTGTTTTGTCATGCATTTGCTCAAGCTCATCAAGTATGTCATGCGGTGAAATATACATCCATGCGGATGCTTCTCCGAATATTTTAATGAGCTCTTCAAGTCAATAATGAATCGTTGTCTATCCTCCTTATCCTTACAATTCCCACTTGCTAATTCTTCTTGTATTTGTATTACACCAATACAACGCACATCATTTGGTAAACCTCGACGTTGATTTATTGTTAGACATTGTATTGTGGATGAACATTACTAAATTAAAATTAAAAGGCAAGACTCAAATTTTCCCTGAACTCTGTCTTGTCACTAAATATCTTGACAAAATAACACTCAACAATCAGGACAAGAAAGGACGATGCATAAGTAAGTTAACGTCTGCAATAACTAAATTATCCACTCAAGCAAAGACTATTTGAAAGATAATTTAATATGTGGTATGTGCATGGAGTTCCTATACTTATTTATAAATGGAACTTTGTGTGTGTGTGTCTGTGTGTGTGCCTGTGTGTTTGTGTGCGTGTCCGTTACTTATAGATTCCGAAACGGCTGAACGGATTTTCTTGAAATTTTACACAGTTGTACTATAAGCATCTGCGAGTGTTCTTAGCTAGGTTTTGTGTCGAGGTACCCCCGATAAATATCAAAAATCGATAATCGAAAAAATCGTGTAATAGAAGGAGTGGTCCGATTTAAATCAAATTTGATATACTCATAGACAAAGACATAAGAAACGATATTCAGAAGTTTCAAGGTTACAGTTCTTACAATAGTGCAGAAAATCGATAATATATATATATATATAAGGCAAGATGTTTGTGTGTGTGTCTGTTTATCTGCCTGTATGTCTGTATTTTTTCAGCACTTTTATTTTAGTTTTTGCTTCGAGTTTGGCTCTAAGTAGATATAATTGTAGTTCTTAGTCTCAGCCATGATATCATTTACTCAGAGGACTTATTTAGCCTTCAAAATTCAGTTTACGACGAAAAAAACTTATTTGATATCGATACCAGGAAATCAAAATTTGACTTACATCCATTCATTTTTCTTTCAGTCTGCGGTTTCGCTTTAACTGGAAACAACTATTGCTTTTTAGTCTTTCGTGCCAACGTGCAAAGAGTCTAAGCTCCAGGACCATGGATTAGTTTTAAAGCTTTTATTACACCCGAGCAACGCCGGGCTATACTGCTAGTCAGTTATAAACGCAGAAAGTTGAATCAGTGAGTTCAAATTCCGACATAGTTTAGTGCGTTAGCATCTTCTTCTTCATCCACCAGCTATACCGTAAATAGTAGAGTAGAGCAGGCCCTTTAACCTTGGGTGCCAACAAATTTAAAAGAATGAACACCCTGAATTCATAATTGAAAGAAAGACATCTACTATCTTTCCAAAGAAGTCGTTGCAATTGACATATTTATAAAAGAAAATACTTATATTTTAATCAGAATAGACAGATGAGCTTTCTAGGAGATATAATAAGAAAAGAGGTCCTATTGAATTTGACTTTTTATGCGAAAGTGAACACAATGGAAATTTAAACGCAGCTGGAATTTAAACGCAGCATTTCAATTTTTCTTTTCGAGTCGATAGCCGACCCACGACACGCGCATATAACACTTGACAATACTTATTTGATATAAATTGGTGCAATTGGCAACTGAGGACAGGTAGTTTTCAGATTTAACTGTTTTAAATAATTACTGATTAATTATATCATCATTACGCCAAATTTGTTGTACATTAGTTTAAGAGCTAATAAGAGGAAGTGTGTTCGATTCTCGGCTAGAGTAATTGGAAAAAATTGCAGGAACGGCTGTTGTTGTTGTTCTTCTTCTTCTATGTGCCCTGTCCCTTCAGGACGTAGGCGATCATCGCTTTCCACGTTTCCCTATCCCTGGTGGCTCTGAGCACGCCTTCTCCTGTTACACCATGCAATCCTCGTTCCGTCATCCACCTGATTAGGTCCTTCAAATATGTTATCCGTTGCTTTCCCCTGTCTCTTTTTCCCTCTGTTTGGCCTGTTAGTATCAGATTCTCCAAGCCCTCCTTCCTCATTGCATGTCCCAGAAACTTCAGCTGTCTCTTACTAATGCTCAGTATTAATTTCCTTTTTGTTTCCATCATTTCCAAGACTTCATCATTGCTCACGTGCCCGATCCATGACATTCGCAGCATCCTTCTGTAGAACCACATTTCAGTTGCTTAAAAAGGGTGATTTCTTTGCATATGTTCCGAAAAATGAATAACTGCTGTGAAAAAAGTTAAACATGAGAGAAAAATAAAGAACTGAAAAAGTTAAACATAAGTATAAGTATACCTTTTCAGTGCTTGTCATTCGATCTGCTTGATGCTTGAAATGACATTTATAGCTTTTGGTTTTATTAGTGGCAATGTAACCGGAATGACCGGGAAAAAAAGTGAATTTATTTTCTGATACGTCAGGCCAGTAAGCCGTAAAGCGTCTTGTAAAAATCTCAAAATCCGTAATAATGTATTCTATTGGAATCCCAAGTAGCACAAACGATTCTTTTTAATTTAAAATCTTAAAGACGGTCTTTGATCTAAACACGACTGTTTCATTTATATATACAAGAGCTGATCAATAATTATCGAGTCTGCTGTTATAGTAAAAGTACGCAGGTTGAAGCCGTTTGAACTCTGTCGCAAACGCAAACTCAGTTATAACGTCCTCACTCACTTACGGTATTAATACCAGTACCTGAAAGGAAATTGTATTGAGTGTGGTCATCTCACCACATTACAGATGTTCCATCAGTGACCATGCTTAAGCAGCAGATTTGGACCATATAAAATATTCTCCAGGTCCAACAACCACCATATTCTCCAGATCTCGCCTCTTGCAATTTTTTCTCTTCAAAATCAAATCACATCTGAAAGGAAGAAGACTTCAAGACGTCGAGAAAATCCAAGAGAATGAGAACCGACAACTGTTCCCTATCCCCAAAAATGAGTTCCAGGAATGCTTTCATCAGTGGAAACAGCGTTGGGTAAAGTGTGATATCAGAAAGGGGACTAGTTTGAGGGAGACTAAAAGACGAATGTTTTTTTTTTAATTTTCTTTTCATAGCATCAGACCCGACACTTTTTGTTAGACCTTGTATCTATTGTTCATCGCTACTGACTACATTGTCTGAAACTGAATTTTTTTTTTTTTTTTTTTGTATTATTGAACAAGGATGAAAATAAAAACAATGTTCTCCAAGATAATGGATTCATTTTTTTCCTAATTTCGTAAATGTTTCAGGCTTGTAAACAACAAACTAAATTTAACCAATTATACACCTTTGTTCAAATTAACTGAAACAAAACGAATAATGTCTTCGTAGGATCTTTCACTCTTTCCCTGATCATGTACACGTCGTCTCCTGGCATTATTTTTCTCTTGCAACCGCATTTTTCTTTACGTTTTGGACTGATGGATCCATTTTGATTCTTAGCCTTGATTTCAATGACACTTCTAAGTTTTCCTGCGCATGGCATAAAAGATAATACTATTAACGTTTTTATCAATCTAATAAGGACAGCACTTTGTCAGTTTCATTGTTTTTCTTGGTTAGCTTTCAATATTGTTAGTGAAATTCCGATTGAGAGAAAAGATGACAAGAGGAAGAGTGGACAATGTAATAAGAAAACAAAATACATGATAAAAAAAAACTAGTTTTGCAGTATAATATATTTAGGGGTAAAAGTTCTCAATATAAGAGGTTTAGCTGTCTCCGGGACTTGATGGTCTCCCCTACGAATTGTAGTTGAAGCTGTTGCATATCTGATTTTGACTATTCTGTTCAGCAACTTGTTCTGGCAGGGTCCGTTTCCGTCTGGATCTTTAAAGGTGTGATCACGCTGTTGGAAAAGAACATAGATGATGTGCTATATTAGATAGTTAAATAATTTGGTCAAGAGCTGACGCAGAGTTTGCATTTAGTTGCCGATATTGGGACTCGAGCAGACTTGTGCTGTGAAAATTCAGAGCAGCCTGCATCTGGTCCGCAAAATCCTACAGGGTGAAGAAGACGACAATCAAGATGTGCTGATGAATTTAGATTATTCAAAGGCGTTTTATAGGGTCATTCATGAAAACTTGGATGCTGTCCTGCAGAGCACAAGTTTCAAATTCGACTTTTTTTCTTTGTGCTTGGTGGTGCAGTGGATATCGACTCGGAACGACGTATCGGGGTGCTGAGTTCGAATTCTAGTTAAATTGCTTGCATTCACTTCCGCACAAATACCTTTGGGAAAGGTATTAATACGTCTCTTCTCTCCAGCTATGGGTTAAATAAGAGAACAGATTGGGTTCTATAGCCTTTGCTGGCAATCAGTCTACCGCAGAAAACAATGGCAACCTATTGCGGGATAATCTTCTGCCCAGCCAATCATATCATTTTCGAGACATGATCGCCTAGAGTGTATCACGTATGGTACTTAACTGACTGACTGACTGACTGACTGAGTGTTCAGTCATTGCTCACCCCTGGCTCCTCTTTGACTGAATTTGTACTACCCGGAAATTAATGTGCTAAGGCGTTAACCAATCCTCTAAGCTAGACAACTGAAGAAGGCCGGAAAGCAGCATGGTCCAGGCGGTTTCTATTACATCAACAAAGACTAACTGTAAGTACATAAAGCGATATAATGACACATTTAAAAAGAGCTTCTACGTATTATTCTTAATATAGACAGCGGTATCAGAACAATATATCATCTCAAATAGGCTTACGGCCATATCACGTTGAATACACCGGTCCTCGCTCGATCACCAAAGTTAAGCAACGTTGAGTCTGGTCAGTACTTAGATGGGTGACCGCTTGGGAATACCAGGTGCTGTAAGCGTTTTGTGACGGATGTACGTTGTAGTGCAGTGGATATCCTCTCGGAAAGAGAAATCGGTGAGCCGAGTTCGAATTCCAGTTGAATACCCTGCATTCACTTAAGCACTGGTACCCTTGGGAAATGTATTAATCCGTCCCTTCTCTCCAGTTATGGATTAAATAACAGAGTAGGACTTGGGGACCCTGCCCTTAAAAACAAATCCCAATGAATCTTGATACTTGAAAAGAAAAAAGTATTACTAGACACAAAAAACTTATATAAAAACAACAATAAATTGTTGAAAGAAAAAGGTATTACCAGCAATAAATAAAAAAATTTAGTTGGCAATAAATGAAATGCCATAAACAAAACAACCAACCAACCAACCAATCATCTTAAATAAGATGTTCAATTTGAAATACAACAGTTACTTTATAAAGCGACGTGCGTTGTGGTGCAGTGGATATCGTCTCGGAACGACAAATCGGGGAGCCGAGTTCGAATTCCAGTTCCATTCCTTGAATTCGCTTTCGCACAAATATCCTTGGGAAAGGTATTAATCCGTCTCTTCCCTCCAGTTATGGGCTAAATAATAGAACAGATGGGGTTTATAGACTTGGCTGGCAACCAGAAGCAATGTCAACCTACTGCGTGATAATCTTCTGCCCAGTCAGTTATGTCTCTTTCAAGACATGATCGCCCAAAGCGTGTATCACGTATGGCACTTAACTGACTGACTGACCTTGTCAAATCCACTAAGGAACAACAACCCAAACAGTACAATAATAAACCCGAAATTTTTATGGACAAACTTTAATGGACAATGACGAAGAAAGGTTATTTTCTTTCACAGTTGGAGTCTCATGTATTTATCGGCAGAACCTTCATATATATGTTCAGTTAAAGAGTCTTGGTGGTAAAGACCATCAGAAATCACTGCAGGGTATTTTTTATAGTCTGCGTAGTAACTGACAGAAAATATAATTGGGTCCTGAAAGTACGTATATGAAACGTTATCAAGACCGAATGAAGAATACCTAAGAAAAAGTTCGTAATGGTTTAAAATACATGTTATCTTCTCTAAACGCAGATAATGATAAAAATCTTTATTCTTATTTAACACTGAGGCGCTCATAAAGCAAACATGAATTTCATTTGTCCATTCTGATATATCTTGCAACGTTTAGGTCAACTCGATATTTTATCTTGGTTCGAACAGTGACAACAGAAGCTGCAAACTTTTTTTTGTTGATTTCCCAAGAGAGACTTATCAATAAGTATAGCTCGTATCGCCACTACTCCAATGAGTGACTTCATGTAAAATATCTTTATCAAGTTGAGTCTGTTTCGTGTTTGCGTTAGTTGCTTTTCTCCTAAACAACGTTACTGACCATCAATCATATCTAGATAGACTTGGATTTCAAGTGTTGATTTTCAAGGACAGCAAGCTTACCATCCTGCTTCTTCCAGTATTTCCGTGAAAGTGTATATAACCCATAACCTCACTTTCTCGGCAATACTTGGTCAGACATATTAACCCTCTAGGGCCATTCGTATCATATTTGATACAGTATGAAAACAAGCCTTGAAAGAAATATTTTCCTGAAAAATTTTTTAAGAGAAATATTTTATAAATTTCAAATGAAAGCAGTACTGACTGCTCAGTCAATGAATACCAAATGTTTCCTTATAGAGAAATATCAAATGTTTCCTTATAGGGAAATACTGTATCAAATATGATTCGAATGGCCCTAGAGGGTTAAGTAGTAATTAGTGGGGGATCTGTTTATTACTTCATAACAATATAGAACTGATCCCCCACTTTATGACAAGTAGAAGCCTTAATCACATTATATATGGCCCTCTAGGGCCATTCGTATCATATTTGATACAGTATGAAAACAAGCCTTGAAAGAAATATTTTCCTGAAAAATTTTTTAAGAGAAATATTTTATAAATTTCAAATGAAAGCAGTACTGACTGCTCAGTCAATGAATACCAAATGTTTCCTTATAGGGAAATACTGTATCAAATATGATAGGAATGGCCCTAGAGGGTTAAATGCTATAAACAAATCTATAAACAAAGTGCAACTTGAGAGAGAAAAAAGTCAATCTAAATCTCGTTGCTTACTTTTCAAATATTTTCTTTTTCAGACATTGATTAATGACATTTTTAATGCGAGATTTTTCTTGTTCTATCTGCCTGTAGAATCATATACATTATATATACTCAGACTTGTTCTTATCTTCATTATTATTAACACAACGTTTGGGGCGTTGTGTCTTCTGGCCTTCATCAAATATCTTAAAATAAAGTTGCTTTTGCTTTAATTTCTCGAATTTTACAATTTAAACAAACTTTTCATCATATTTAGTCTCATCAATACCAAAAAAGTCGCAAACTTTCAGTGTTGTCCTTAATTGCCTATTTTTGTCCAAATTTGGTCTTTTAGAAAATTAGATGACTTTGTCTTCGTCAGACCGTACAGAAAACACTTTAAATTACAAAAAAATTGTACTGTCACTTTAATAATGCTTAAATAACTGACACGAAAAATTGATTTTTTTTTTAAATTTTACTATTTTTTTCCTGCCAAAATTTGAACTATATTACAGTTATTTTCACTTCAGCTTCTGTTATAAATCAAATTTAGTATTACCTCTGTTCATTAAAAATTGTATTTGGACTTTTGAATTAATTCCACGTAATACAATGCCTGGGAGCCACTCAAGTTTGAGAATTATAGAGAAAATAATGAAGATTTATGAGTTCGATATGAATATAACAGAAGTTGATAAAGATCGAAGATTGTGAGAATGAGGAGGATAGATATTGACTGATCTTTAAACTGAAATGGTAAAGACTAAAGAGAAACATCAACTAGAGAATCTGTTTCTCAAACTTGCAGTTCTTGGGTACAAATGTTTGGGCGTAAATTTCTTCGTACATTTAGCACACTGGGTAAATAAGGATGCTTCGACCCGATGGAAGTCCCTAGCTGTAAAGACCTGAACTCATCTGAATATTTGCCATGGAAATGGCGATAGTTTATCATTAGGCTTACAAACGTTGCATCGTTGTGAGAAGAGGCTGCAGATGGAAAATTAAGACTTCTGAAAGATCGCCTGAATAATTTTGAACACTGCCAAGGTGACGATTGACCAGTTAAACACAAATATTGTAGCGACCCTCGATTTTGGGTTTAATCAGTGCATTAGAAATATAAAGCGTTTCAGAAGGAGTTTAAAATCGCATGGAGCGATAGAATGAGCCGAATATTTCCCAGCATCTTTAGCGGTGGATTATACATACTATTTCCACTTGTTTTGAAATGGACCAAAACCAAATCAAAGGGCTTCTCACTCCTTTTAGATGAACCCGATTCTGATTTACTATGTCTTCAGGGTTGTTGCAGTACTCTACAAACATTGCCAATTGCAGGCTGGACGGTCGTTGACTCTGAGGAGGTTATCTGCCCTTTTAACAGCTTTTGTTTTTTGTAAATGTTTCACCTACCCTCCTCACCAGAACCTCGGCTCGTGGAGGAATCGGTTAAGTCATAGACCTCTTAACCACTAATGTTTTGAACCCAAAGTTGTCCTTCTTCAAAGCCGGTTGCCACCTAAGGCTATAGAACCCAGTCTGTTCTGCGATTTAACCATAGCTGGGGAGGGGGAGAAAAGTTATTCATACCTTTCCCAAGGTTTTTGCGTAGAAATGAATGTAATTAGCCCGAATGGAATTACTCAATCCATCTATCCGAACAGCACCCATTACTCCACAGTGTCTAAGAATAACTTTAGATTAGGCAAGGAATCTAATAAATGAGCCTCATTGGAAAATAACTATTTATAGGGACTGGAAAAAACAGTGATAATGAAACGATACTTGCTTTGTTTTGTGGCATTGAATTCACAAGATAGTTATTTCCTGAATGGTATTGGAATCCTCGTTACCTGTTTTCCCAATGGTGTTAGAATTCTTGTTAGCTATTTCTCCAGTGGTATTGGAATTCACAAGGTAGTTATTTTCTAAATGAACTATTCGAACTAAAGTGTATAAGATCCATGTTCAAATAATATTTAGTGTTCTTGAATTTAACTTTAATATTAACATTTTAAAATAAAATTGTAAAACATGCACAGTTGATTATTTTGATATATATTTGAATAGATAGTGATTTAATCACTAGATAATCAACAATAAATTTACATACATGGTCTTACAACATTTAATTTTTTGGTGGAATTTCTGTAATCACATTGTAGGATGCTTAATAATAAAATTGATAAAGAAATCAAGACCATAAGAAAAATGAGTAAACTTTGTTAAACTAAGTACACAGACACATTTAAAAATTAATTAATTTAAGTTTTAAATTTCAGCATTCACAGCTTTACGTGCCAATGCATAAGTATAGCCAACGCTTGCATTTCTATATCCCCACTTCTTAGAGATATATATTTCTATCTCCAAAAACAGTAGTTTAATTAGGTCCTTCTAGAAGACAAAGCACAGAAATTTACATACATTTACCCTTTATTTCTCACCCTTTATTTACTCAGCGACAGTTTTTTAGTAACCTTATGTAGAACAATCTTAGTGCTTGCCGTCAATGCATAATTATAACCAACGTTTGCGTTTTTATATTCCCTTTTCATATGCATATATAATTCCATCAACAAAAACATCTAAAGTTCTAAAGGACGAAATGCTTCACATTTTTCCACTTTGTCATTAATTTGCTTAATTTAATTAAGAGTTACTAAGAAAACTAAATTTAATCATAGAATCCAGAACAAAATACAAAGTAACAGGAGCAAATTTATTTGGGCACATTGATGAGGTGTTGGAAAGAATGTCAACAAAAAGGAAATTAATAGTTGGCATCAGGAAGAGACAACTGAAGTTCCTGGGACATGCAATGAGGAAGGAGAGCTTGGAGAACCTGATACTGACTGGTCAGATAGAAGAAAAAAGAGACAAAGGAAAGCAGCGGATAACATATTTGCAGGGCCTGATCAGGTGGATGGCGGAACGGGGGTTGCGAGGTGCAACAGGCGCAAACATTCTAAGAGTCCCAAGGGATAGCGAGACGTGGAGAACTATGATCGCCTACGTCCTGAAGTGACAGGGCACATAGAAGAAGAAGAATCAGGTGGATGATGGAACGAGGATTGCATGGTGTAACAGGAGAAGGCGTTCTACGAGCTACCAGGGATAGGGAGACGTGGAAAGCCATGATCGCCTACGTCCTGAAGTGACAGGGCACATAGAAGAAGAAGAATCAGGTGGATGATGGAACGAGGATTGCATGGTGTAACAGGAGAAGGCGTTCTACGAGCTACCAGGGATAGGGAGACGTGGAAAGCCATGATCGCCTACGTCCTGAAGGGACAGGGCACATAGAAGAAGATTTCATACTTTCAAGTTTATTTTATTGTCCTAATTTCCACCTCCTAAGTCTTCAAAATATCTTCACATTTTTTTAAAAAATTGATCTACTTTTCTCGGCAAGAGGTTTTCATCGTATTCTGAAGATACTCTAAGAAAGTCGGTTTTTACAAGTTCTCCGTGAATTTTTGATTGAATTCGAGTAAATAGATTGACTATGCTACTGACACATCTCTCTACTGCACAGCTAAATAAACGACACACAAATTTATTTAGCTGTATACTTCTAGTCGTTTTCTATTTTAATGCTCTTACTGTCTTTGTGATGCAGTGGATATCGAGTCGAAACGAGAAATCGAGAAACCGGGTTCGAATTCCAGTTGAATTCCTTGCATTCACTTCCGCACAAATACCCTTGGGAAAGGTATTAATCCGTCTCTTCCCTCCAGTTATGGTTTAAATAATAGAACAGATTGAGTTCTATAGCCTTAGCTGGCAACCAGCCTATCGCAGAAAGTAATGGCAATTTACTGCGTGATAATCTTCTGCCCAGTCAGTCATGTCTCTAAAAAGACATGATCGCCCAAGCATGTATCAATTATGGCACTTAACTGACTTTATTCACGTTCCTAATGTTGAGCCTAATAGAACAAATTTGTTTCTCATATACTTCGTGCTATCACTCCAAACATATTCTTACTGTCATCGGAATTGCACCCCACACCACCATAAAATTGAAAAATAAACGCTTCTACAATAGTACTTTACTGTATAAATGGAATTTATTTGCTTTGGTCGGAGGAGGGCGATCACAGGCCCATGCTAAAAAGATCAATATTCGTTTTGTCTCACCAAAGAACGTTTCTCCAGATTTCTTTTTTAGAATTTCTAAATACCTAGGTGAGAACTGATAATCTCCTTTCTCAATAAAAGTGATTTTCTAGGTTTTCGATATTAGAATTTCTAAATACCTAGGTGAGAACTGATAATCTCCTTTCTCAATAAAAGTGATTTTCTAGGTTTTCGATATTTTAAACCATTCCAGTGAAGTTTATTACCAGTTCCAGCTGCTCTTAAATCATCCTAAATCTTTTTTAGAGTTTTCATTAGATTTGCTTTTTCCTCTCCTGGCATTTTCCAAGTTGGTCAGGAAGATTTACGTAGAGCGCAAACACGAAGGTAGGCTTCTGGTGGTTTCTGAAATTTTTCTACTCCAGAAAAATCCTTGCAGTAGAACTGACAAAAATATTTCACATTTGAGCATTGATTCGTTTAACCCAAACATTGTGTTACTTTTTCTATTTTGCCAATAACAAATTTTGTGAATAGTGATACTAGCAATATCACTAAGTTACCATGAAATATTTCAAACATTTTTATCCAGGTACTAAAAATTCTAGACATGCATTCCTAGTTAACTAACATGCATATGATAATTTTAATAGTATCTAAATGTGTATACACTGATATATTTTATTCCGTATTTTAAGTTTGAAAACAAGCACTCTTTTCTTAGTAATTGTTTCTTTTTTTTTTTTCTTAGTAATTTTTTAATCATTTCACCCAAAGAAAGATGATAACAATAGAAAGACGCAAAGGGCTACTGGAAATCAAAGAAAAAACTTAAAATGGAACCAGAAGCCAAATCCTAAACGGGAAACAAGTGATAAACCTCTATGCTTGTTCAAACGAACGATGAGGTTTACGAACCGACTAATAAGTGAACTATCTAATATTATTTTTTATAAATATATCCCTTTAGAAATGTAAAATAAATGTAACTATTAGAAATATGTCAAATAAATAAATACTTCGCAGGTCCCCAAATACTTCTTTCCTCCGCACCATGTAGTTTATACGTTGTGTCTACTGGTAGAAATCGTTAAGTGCATCCCCACAGAATTTGCCTTGATAAAGTCTGGGTAAAGTCATTCAAAGTAAGAATTTGTGAGTCTACTTTAAATTCTAACAATAAACTAAAAAAATCAATAACTCAGAATCGATTGATAATGACTAAGCCTTAATTTTGAATCTATTTTGATTGGTTCTATAGATTTTATTCTTCTTCTTTAACCAAACAATGGAATTGCTTTAAGGCATCGTATCGATAAATGATGACAGATGAAGTATGTCGGAAGAACGGTTGATAGTGAAATCACTCATGAGGTGTAATGGAGACAAGAGAATCAAACGAAAGCAAAGAGTTACTTACTTGACAGTATGAAGATATGAGATGTCAAGGTCATCGACTTCCTGATCGTCGTACTCGATTTAACGATAAACTACATCCATCATCAAAGAGGTTTTGAGAAGTTTTATTATGGCTGTTCTCAGCTTCTTGCTGACCGGCGTTATTAGCAGCTGTTAGGGAACCAGCTATGTGCAAATAGTTAACCCCTAAACTGGGATCAAAACACTATGAAAGTATCAAAATACCAGCAATGGACTTTTTTAAAAAAAGAAAAATAGTACTAGAAATGCCTTTGGCTGTCGATAAAAACCATCGTTACAAAAATACGCCAATGAAACCTAATCTACAAACTGATTTCTTACAAGGAATACATATTCTGTTTATAAATACCTGTGCTGAACATCTTGTCGGCATCAAATAAATTATATGCCGCAAAACAAAATAAAACAAAACAAATCTTGACCGGACATGGTATACAAGGAGAATTATTTAATGTTCTTCACGCATGCTAGCAATTGGAAAATAAAATAAATCCAGCACCTTATATTGAGGAAGGTGCTGTATACACTAAACCTTAATCAACTGTTAACAACACCGGCGGTATATATTCTATTTTATATATAAAACAAGCCAATACTAAGCATAATGGCTGGTTATTCTTGTTTTCCCGCACACCCAACGACTAGGACGGCTAGCCAATTCCTGTCGCCAACACTTGTTGGTATTTGTGATTAACACCCACAGAACATACCTGCAGTTTATACTACAAATATATTGGAAAAGAGCTCATAATCTGGCATAATCAGTAGTTTGAACAACATTGGTACGCTTGGTGGTTGTACTAATAGGATATTACAATTGATCTTTGGTCAGGATGATTTTGACGGCTTCCGAATTTCACTCACTTGCGTCAACACGCGGACTGGTCTTCACAAATGCCGCGCGCTGGGTTTGCCTTCTCAGGCAGAAGGTAGGTTATTTCAAGAACTTACCTTCCTGACAAATCACTCAGAAAAAGAGTTAAACCTGGATTTCCTGATCAGAAAGCGAACGTTTTAACCACACACCACCATGATTAATGTGCTTTCTAGATTGCTTAAGTCCTTGATGAAAAGTACTTGCAGATCACGCTATTTACCTCTATATTATGCACCAATTCTCTCGGCCATTTTGCATTATTAACCTGCTAATATGGTGATTTTCTAAGCTCAGCTCAGATGTGGCATAAGGCCGAAAGTTTGGGACATCCAGTGAGAATCGAACTAACTACTAAATTATAATGGTCCTAGCGAGACAAGTTTGCTAACCATTAAAACCACCTCGAGGTGCTCATTATCTTGCTAATATGAAGAAACTTGCTACTTGTGTCCGTCTGAGGGAACAGGTGAGTTGTTTGCAACTGAGTGTTGTTGGATATTCCATGTGTCAAGATGAAATTATTTTGAATAATATGTTTCATTTTAAATAATCAGAAGATTTATTACAGTATCAATCGGAGCTAAATAAATTACTAGAAACAGTGTCAGTGCCACGCTATAAACAGCTTATTACAACCTTCTCCACAGTGGCTACTAAATTAGTTAAAAGTTAACAAATGGATTGCAGAAACCCTAGCTATTCGACATTTCTCATATACCTTTTTCATCGGTTTACTTATATATGTGCTTATGGCCATATCACGTTGAATACACCGGTTCTCGCTAGATCACCGAAGTTAAGCAACGTTGAGTCTGGTCAGTACTTAGATGGGTGACCGATTGGGAATACCAGGTGCTGTAAACGTTTAGTGACGGATGAGCGTGTGGTGCAGTGGATGTCGGCTCGGAAAGAGAAATCGGTGAGCCGAGTCCGAATTCCAGTTGAATACTCTGCATTCACTTAAGCACTGGTACCCATTGGAAAGGTATTAATCCGTCCCTTCGCTCCAGTTATGGCTTAAATAACAGGGTAGTACTTGGAGACCCTGCCCTTAAAAACGAATCCCAATGAATCTTGATACTCGAAAAGAAACTGTATTACTAGACACAAAAAACTTATATAAAAAACAATAATAAATTGTTGAAAAAAAAAAGGTATTACCAGCAACAAATAAATAAAATTTAGTTGGCAATAAATTATCCGCCGAGGTTGATATGCCATAAAACAAAACAACCAACAATTACTTATATATAGTTTGTCATCGACTACTGCATTTAATCGGTCCAATTGCGAACTACAAATAGAGACTTTACCAGCGACATCCACGGGATAATATACGCAGGAGAAAAAAATAACGAAAAGGGAGTCGGCTTAATACTAGACGAAGAAATTAAGAAATGCGTTCTGGGATACTGTCAGCTTTCTGAAAGAGTCCTCTTGGTCAAACAGAGAGAGTCCCTTCAACATATCTATTATCTATTTACTCTTCGACCCGGCCACAGAGTCTAGTGAACTTCCAGATCACATTAAGATAAGCCACACATACAAGCGGACTGATATCATCAGACCATAAAGACCCCAACTATAATACACACACATACACACACATACACATACCACACAGGTCCCAACTAGACACACACATACCATTAATGCCCCAACTAGAATACACATACGTACACACACACACATACATCAGCTAAAGCACACACACAAACACACACGCACGCGCACGCACACACACACACACACACACACACACACACACACGTACAGCAGCAGCGGACAACCCTCAACAACCATTCATAGGGAGATCGTAAAGAAGTTCAGACAGTCAAAAGCTTCTGTGCAATTATGAAGATGAGATTTTAATCTCGAAATATTAATGTTTAATAAATAGGTAACATAAACACTTCCTTAACTTCCTTTATTTCACTCAACGCATTGTGACAGCCTTCAAGACATAACCCATACAAATATCTATTAACAGTTTATGCACCAACAACACAAAGCCCTGAGGAAAAATAGAATCTTTCTACTATATACTGGACAATGCCAAGGTTCAGTGTAAACCTCAAGAAATAATATTCATAATAGGAGACATGAATACGAAAGTGGGTAAAGAGAGGGAAGGGGAAAAATAGAATCTTTCTGCTCTATACTGGACAATGCCAAGGTTCAGTGCAAACCCCAAGAAATAATAATCATAATAGGAGACTTGAATACGAAAGTCGGTAAAGAGAGGGAAGGGGAAAAATAGAATCTTTCTGCTCTATACTGGACAATGCCAGGGTTCAGTGTAAACCCAAAGAAATAATAATTGTAATAGGAGACTTGAATACGAAAGTCGGTAAAGAGAGGGAATGGGAAAAACAGAATATTTCTACTCCATACTGGACAATGCCAAGGTTCAGTGTAAACCCCAAGAAATAATATTCATAATAGGAGACATGAATACGAAAGTCGGTAAAGAGAGGGAAGGGGAAAAATAGAATCTTTCTACCCTATACTGGACAATGCCAAGGTTCAGTGTAAACCCCAAGAAATAATAATCATAACAGGAGACTTGAATACGAAAGTCGATAAAGAGAGGGAAGGGGAGACGTCTGGCAACTTTGAATTTGGAAACTGCAACGATCGAGGAGTAAAATGGGTTCAATGGTGCACAACAAATGACCAGGTAATAATAAATATATTGTTTGAAGAACACCCACGACATCTATGGACATGGAGAAGCCTAGGAGGCAACACGAAAAACCAAATCGATTACATAACCATAAACAGGAGATTTAAAAATGCAGTGTTCAATGCAAAACCTATCCAAGTACTGACTGTGGAAACGATCACCGCCCAGCCATCTGCAAACTAAAGCTTAAACTACAGAGACTGAAAAGGCCTAGCGCAGCACCCAGACGGCAATACAAGACACTCGTGAATGACCTCACCCTGCAGAAAAAATACACTGACGGCGTGAAAAACAAAAACAAAAAACAAACTGAAAACGGAAATTCGAATTGGGACTCACCAAAGGAAGTGCTAGTGACATGAGCAAATAACATTGTTCTAAAGGAAATCCAACGCAGAAGAAAAAATGAGTGGATGACTGAAGAGATCCTTGACATGATACAAAGGAGACAGAAAATTACACCAAGACATGGAAGGGAATACAGGAAAGTACAAAAGGAAATAAAGAACACATGCTTACTGGCTAAAGAGGAATGGCTCAATAACAAATATGCAGTAGAGAAGTAGAATGATGAAACAGGACTAATAAAGCAGACATACATCAAGAAATAAGAGAACTGACAGGACAAAAAACCTGCTCCTCAACAGTATGCAAAAAATCCAAGGATGGAACGATAATATTAAAGAAAAAGGAAATACTCCAGCGATAGGAAGAATATATAAAAGATCTTTGCCGAGACAAGAGAGAGAAACCGACAATACACGAAGATGATGACGGACCGGAAATATTAAAGATCGAAGGGAAAGCTACAATGGCCTAACTGAATAGAAACAAAGCAGCGGGACTAGACGGCACTGTACTAGAGATGCTGACAGCCTCAAGACAAATTCGGCATAGAGAAAATTACAGGAATAATAAATTAAATCTATAACGATGGTGTAATACCGGACGACCTAAGCAGGCCAGGTTTCACAGAACTGCCTAAGAAGCCAGTTTCAAACGAATGCGAACTCCACCGAACCATAAGTTTAATGAGCCACTTAACAAAACTCGTCATCCGAATCCTGATGAATAGAGCGCAAAGTAGAATCAGGTCAGAGATAGAACAAGAACAGCACCAGTTCGTCAAGGTCACTGGAACAAGAAACGCGATATTTCTGCTTAGGATGTTTTTAGGAAGGGCAATACAAATGAAGAATGACGTGTACCTATGTTTAATCTATTATGCGAATGCGTTCGACAAAGTACACCACAAAGAATTTATAGAAATGCTCAGTAACAAAAAACATTAGAGTAATCAAGAATCTCTACTGGTAGCAAACCGTCTGCATATGAACAGGAAACGAATTCAGTAGATATACAAAGTTAGAAAGGGGCGTAAGACAAGGATGTGTCTTTCAACCGGACTAATTTAACTTGTACAGCGAGACTATTCTGAGGACCCTAGATGTTATGACAGGATTCGTCATCGGAGGCCACAATCTTAACATTATAAGGTAAGCAGATGATACAGTGCTGATAGCAGACACGGAAAGGAACTACAACACATCCTACAGAAGGTAACTGAAGAAAGTAAAAAAAAAAAGAACTAACGTAAACTACAAAAAAGTTAAATGCATGGTCATCAGCAAAAAGAGCAGCCCAAAATGTCAAATACAGGTGGAGGATACTAAAATCAAGAAAGTATAAAAGTTTAAGTACTTGGGAAGTGTTCTAACAGAGACGGAAAGTGCAACACAGAAATGCGAAAGACGCATTAAAGAAGCTGAGTAGAGTATTAAAAGACAGGAAGGTTTAGCTAGAAACAAAGAAAATAGTACTGGATTGCTATGTGATGTCAGTTTTTCAATATGGCAGTGAATGCCCGGACAATTTCATCAGAGATGAAGGAAAAACTTGAAGCAACTGAAAGGTGGTTCTACAGAAGGATGATGCGCATATCATAGATCGAGCACCTGAGCAATGATGAAGTTTTGGAAGCGAAGAAGAAATTAATACTGAGGATCAGGAAAAAAACAGCTAAAGACATGTAATGCGAAAAGAAGGCTTGGAGAAACTGATACTGAAAGGCTAGATAGAGCTAAAGGGGGTCAGAAAAAAGCATCGTGTTACGTACTTGACTGGCCTGAGTATGTGGGTGAAACAGCGGGGGTAGGGTGGTAGAACAGGAGAAAGCGTGCTAAGGACCACCAGGAATTGGGAAACGTGAAAGTCCATGATCGCCGACGTCCTGAAAGAACAATGCTAGATAGAAGAAGGCTTCTCTGAGCTTTTTCGCTCCACAGTGTTGTAAACAATCGATTTTTCACCACCTGTGTTTGTTCTTTTCTAAAATCGGCCGTTTTTGTTGCGTTTGAGCAGAAATCCGAAGATAGAAATCAGGGTTTTTTTTTTTTTTGTTAAATTGCGCATATGTAATGAGGGGTGTATCTCTTCGATTCCCCGTGTCGTGTGATATAAATTATTTTTAAGGGCATTCAAATTTGACCATCGTCAACACCTGCGGGACTTTCTGTTTTGTTAAATCTATTTCACCCCAAGCAAAACAGTAAAGCTGCTAAGTCACAAACGATTACGGAGTGTGAAAGAATTAAAAAACAGAATTATTACTAAGGAGCGAGAACAAAACAAGAGTAATCAGGAGGACAGTAGATATCGATTGATAATGTTGAAGATTAAAGAAACCGAAAACAAGAAGTGAGAGGAAAAAAACTGTTAACATAGAATTCACAGTTATATCTCGCCAACTCAACTGTGGGTTGAAGAGATCTCGACTCCTGTCTATTACTGCGCTTAAATTTAAAAGGGCTAGATCCCATAGCGAAGAGCAAACAATTAACATGAAAGTATTTATAGAAAAGAAACAGGGAGGCAACCTTACCGTGGTGGGTTAGTGACTGATACCGAAATGCCAGATCAGGACCAATAATATATTGCTCCTTCTTCTTTGGATTATATGAAAGAATTTTAGATAAATAGCAGCTGAACCGGACTATATGCGGCAACAATATTCTAAACATGAACGAATAGTAGACTTATAGATATGCAAGAAAAATTCTAGAAATAAAAATTTGTCTAGCTCGATACAGTGAACCAGCCTTCTTAGTAGCTGACCTAGCAATGGATTCGACATAGCCTTTCTACTTCATTTAAACGTAAAACGCTTGCGTGAGATGGCAAGTCTCGTGGAGGTCAGCATCAGCCATGCTGATGGAAGGCAGAATGATGAGTAATACAGAGCAAGTTTTTTTATGAAGCGTTAAAATGAACAATCCATCCTTTGCCCCACTGCTGCAGTATTCTCGATGTTCGAAATCGAAACATATAAACATACACGGCCCTTTATCCAGGATTTTTTCAAATGTGATCTCATTTTTCTCCATTTTCACTTTTAATATGAAAACTATTTAAAATTCATAATCTACACACTTTTAGAAAGAAGTGTTGAAATCATTTTTCCGAATATTTATGTATATCAATTTTTAGTTACTTATGAAACAAAATCACATTTCGAAAACTGCTACAATTTTTTAGGATTTTTCAAATGTGATCTCATTTTTCTCCATTTTCACTTATAATATGAAAAGCATTTGAAATTCATAATCTACACACGTTTAGAAAGAAGCGTTGAAATCATATTTTTCCGAATATGTACGTATATCAATTTTTAGTTACGTTTGAAACAAAATCACATTTCTAAAACGGCTACAATTTTTTTCCAGGGGCCTCTGTTTATTTGTTCCACTCAGTCAGTCAATTAAGTGCCATGCGTGATACACGCTTGGGTGATCATGTCTCGAAAGAGACATGATTAACCGGACAGAAGATTATCCCGCAGTTGGTTGCCATTACTTTCTGCAGTAGACTGGTTGTCAGCCAAGGCTATAGAACCCAATCTGTTTTGTTATTTAACACATAACTGGAGGGTATTTGCGCTTAAGTGAATGCAAGAAATTCAACTAGGAATTTGAACTCGGCTCCCCGATTTCCCGTTCCGAGCTGACATCCACTGCACCACAACTGAACCATTTTCAAAATGTGCATGAATATAAAAAAAAGAAATATGAATACAAATCGCAAAAATAGACAGCAGAAATATTCGATTTTTTCCTCTTTTCTTTAATTCAAGTCGAGCAACGTGATAGTTTTGTTACCTACTGTTCACGTTTCACATCTGACCAGGCTCTGTAGCGAATGGACCTGATAACCTTCGATAATTTAATCGAAATTCGGTTTCCCGGTCGGATTCGCTGGTTTGCCGTCAAGAAGTTTATTTAGCAAAAACATCAGATTTCGTTCAGTGAACTGAGATTTGTGCTGACAAACAATGACATCGCGATTAGACAAGAGCGCTGAGCCTGGAAACAATGATTATAGCTGCCAGACACTGCGTTGACTCTCCCGAGTCTAACGGCGGAAACTTACAAACAATAGAGTCTTTTGTCCCCTTGGGGAAAACTTTCCTTTTTACAATCAATGTCATTGTACGAACCACCAAATCTCAATAGAAAGAAATAAACAGACAATCATATATATATATATATATATATATATATATATATATATATATGCGTTTGTATGTGTGTCTGCGCGCGCATGTGCGTAAGTGTTTTATAAAATACGGCTTTAATGAAAGCAGTTTTTTATGGGTAAAAATACTCAATATCTGGGATAGAGCGTATGTAATTATGTAAGGATGGATTCATTTTTTCAAGGGTTTTGAGCCAAAATGAATGGAACAAACTCGACGGGATTTCGGAATGCATTCACTGATTTCTCGATCTGAGCCGCTACACAACCTGATCAGTCTATATATAACGCACTTATAAGTTATAATCGCCCGGTTCACACTCCACCCATGTCTATTGAACAGGTTAAGAGGCTCATTCCTTGTTCCCTGTTTAGGATGTGGTTTCCGGCTTTCTCTTTTCCGATCTTTTCACTATTACGTAGCCCGCTGCACATCAGTGGCGTTACCGCCTTGCTCAGGGTGATACGATTAAAAAACAAAAAAAAGGCAGACTGGCCTGTTCAGCCTTGGCTAGGAACCGATGTAGGAGAAACGCAACTTTAAATTAAAAAATTATACGTAGCCCTAAAAAAGCACATACTAAGCAATTGATGAAAGTATCGTGAAGTTTTACAATGCTTGCATGATCCCAACTGGTGTTGTCTAAATAATGAATACATTAAATCCGATACTAAAGAGATTGTTTTTTCGTATGTCAGCATATGTAATAGTCGAGAAAAATACAACACATAGTTTGAACAGAGTGTTGCTGCTTGGTGCTGACCCCAATTTATATATATATGGGAGGATTTGGTTGGTTGATTTGTTTAATGGCATAATCTTCTATGGCTTATTTGATGGTGAAATCTACATATTCAAAAATACAACAGATTTTTACAAACATGCGACTGTTGTAAGTTTGAAAACGTCGAAATATCAGTTCATAAATTGCTTGAAGATAACAAAATGTTGAAACCAACGTGGCGGAAATAACTCATTTCTAAATGAAAAATATTCAAATGCTTTATATATTTTGAGCACTTTTTTTAAATAAAACTGTATACTTGTCTAATATAATTATGACCAAAACTCATTAGGAATTTATATATATATATATATATATATATATATATATATATATATATATTGCATTTCCTTTCATTTTATTTAAATAATTGAATAAATATCAGCAGGTTGACCTCACTGATAGATAGCTGCCAACAGAAAGAGGTAGAAAGTTTTTGCTTGTTACAGTGATTATCCTATAAGGTCTGATATTTCCTCAATGCTATATGACTTCATTAGATTATAGAAAATGAGTGTGAACATTTTCAACACCTAGAAATAAAAGTCTGTAGCATATTTAAAAGAACATAAATGTAATATTAAATATAAAAAGCTAAATAAAAAATATGATGTGAAGTTAACGAAATCAAATATTTTTGATATTTAAATTATATCTCGCTATTTATATATCTTTTGCATATCATATTTTATGATCAATTCTTTTTTGAAATTTATACAATTGAATTTAAACTGCTCGTGTTTGAAATACAGAGGGACTTGCTCTATCCGAAACCAAGTTTTTATTCACGTAATTAAGTTTAATCTAGACAAGATGAGTTTGTCTGTTAAGTTTTATACGTGACACATGCTTGGGTGATTATGTCTCTTTTGATCCAGGACTGACTAGGTGAAAGATTTTTTCCGCGGGACGTTGCTATTACTTTCTTCAGTAGACTGGTTGTGATCCAAGGCTATAGAGCGCAATCTGTCCTACTATTCAATGCATACCTGAAAGAAGAATAGATAGATTTATTAGGTTGTTCCAAAAGTTCGTAAACACTTGCAAAAATTGAAATATTACTCGCCAAGTAATCTAAGGTTACCAGAAAACACTTGCAAAAAATTGAAATTTTACTCGCAAAAACAACAAAAATTATTGCTCAAAATAAAGACCATCATTTTCCAAGACTTTCTGCCATCGATCTGCAAGCTTTCGGATCTGGTCAAAGTACCATTCAGCCGACTTCGAATCAAAGAATTCTTGACACGCTTCCTCGACTTCATCAAACGAGTCGAATCGGCGGCCCTTCAGAAAGTGTTGCATTGAGCGGAAAAGGCCGTAATCTGATGGAGCACAGTCACATCTGTAGGCTGGATGTGGCAAAACCTCAATGCCGTCCAGCTCTTCAAATTTGTCTTTGGTCTTCCTGGCGGTGTGTGGCTTGGCATTGTCCTGCTGCATCAAAGCGCGCTTTCGGTTGATCAGAGCCGGGTAGTTTTGCTTCAACTTTTCGTAGACCCGCTCAAGTTGCTGACAGTAAAGTTCAGTACTGATGGCACGACTATTTGGAACCAACTCAAAATGCACGATTCCTTCAAAGTTCCACCAAATGCACAACATGACTTTCTTGCCCAATCGATCTTGTTTTGAAACCGACGGTGTCTCTTGCCCTTTCTGAACCCATCGCTTGTCTCGATTGTGCTGGACCAGATAGACCCATTTCGCAAGTGTTTACAAACTTTTGGGACAACCTGATAAGTGAATGCGACGAATTCAACTAGAATTCTAACTCAGCTCTCCGAACAAATATATATATATATATATATATATAAACAATATATTTATATATATTAAATAAGTTCTCAATGCTGCTTTTATAAACCGAAAAACTATTAAGAAATACCAAAAAACAGTTTTCTTGCAACCACGGTTTCAGCTGAAAGGTCTTCTTCAGACAACCAGCCACTGTTTATTCTAAAACCTTCCCATAATTATACTTGTACGCCTAATGGAAGGAGAAAAAGTAGTGACAAAAGACAAAGAGAGACGGAGAAAGGGGTAGAGAATTTGTACATTGGCTAGCGAATCGGTTTATGTGCACGGATACGTGAGGTATAAAGCATTTTTAGGACAGGATGTGAAAAAAAAGCTAAAGAAATTCACCTGATGTCTTGTCACCGGTAGGTGGGCTCATCAATGATCATAGGTGAATCGGAAGTCTCTGCAATATATGCCTTATTCATCTGCTTTGTTAGAGTTTACTGACTAATGTTTGTGTTTGGGTATTGACGATGCCACAAATACGAAAACTAACAAGAGGGAAATTCAGTAAAGGTATTATCAATCTTCTCAAATATTAGATCGAAAATGAGTGTCCCATCGTCCTGGGGATGATAGCAAAAATGAATGTGGTGCCATAGATGAGTACTGCGCGTAAGCTCATATATGTGAGATCAAGTTCCTTGATCTTTAAAATTCTACCACAGGAAAACTCTTTTTAAATATAAGCCGTGGGGCGTTAGGTATTCACGTTTGGCTTTTAGGGATGGATAGCCCGAAGTTGAAAACTTCTGCAGTGGAATCAAATTAATGACATTTGTTTTACACAGAGATATGTGACTAGGATTGACTTCAAGAAGATGGAGCTCTCATCTCTGGAAATTTAGAACGTAGCCTCCCAAACAAAAGTGTTTATATTTTGGGGAATTTAACGAAATAAAAATATGAGCTTAGCCCAACAGTGAGTTGGAGATTAACAGATTCTGTCTGTCTCCCGCATTAAACTTTATGATACATACAATTTTTAGTTGGCCAAATTAAAATAAGATATTCTAAGCAAAATTTGCTTTTAAACTTAAGAAACGAGTTTATAAGCAAGTAAAAATATAAATTTAAATTTAAGTTCAAACTTCCTAATAATTAATCTAAAAATAAGTTCATTAAAAATTTCTAATCTAATTATTTAATAACTTCCCTTTCTTAAATCTATATTCCTTCAAGTTTTATTGTAGAATATAAAGTCTACAGGTATGTTATGCATATATCCTTAAAAAGAAATATAAACAATTATTTCTTTTAGAAAATATAAGCCTTGATTTTGTCCCTTTTTTGTGACCCACCCTGTATATGTGTTTATTTACTTATTTTGTTAAATCGAGTGCATATGAATTTTTATTTGATAAGCTGATAGTAAAAAATTACGGTAGATGGCTTTTTACAAATGTTTTGCTACATGAATAATTTAGTGTTCAATTACTGAATCAGAGTGCAGTTGTAGAGGAACTACTGTAAATATTTGGCTGTCAGGTCACAACATTAAGATTAAACTACATAAAGGAATAATTACTGAAAAAAAGAAAACAGTAAAAGAGAGTGTAACACATGTTGAAGGCAAATGAAGAAGGAGGAAACAATGTCTAACCAACTTGTTGGGTCTAAGTGAATGAGTGGCAGAACAAGGACAAACATTACTTCAATATCTTTCCCAAAAACCCATGTAGTGTGTTTCTCACTGCATTTAGAACTGCTGGCAATTGCTGCAAAAAGTTCTAGAAAATCCCAAGTGCAGCTACACCCAAGAAATCTCCACTAAAGTTAAAAAGAAACAAATTGGATCACGTGAATTCTGGAAGATCACCAACCTGGCGATGAACAGAGTTAAAGTGGCTGTGCCCACAATTATAAATAGCCTCGACAGACAACGCGAAACTCTTCAACTCGATCTTTTCCTCTAACTCAACGTTAATCGACAAAGACAACCCCTCCACAACTTCCTACGTCTTACAGTGCACAATCTCATTAATATTATCATTACAGTACAAGAAATTTTTACACTATCAAAGGCCTCGACCCCAAGAAATTAACTGGCACTTAAAAACTTCTATTGGTTATCTTCAAGAATATCAACTGGAAATTATCCCCAATCCTAGCAAAATGATTCTACCGCTGCTTGAAGAATAAATTCTAAAGCCTATAGAAGATGTCAATCGTACGTCCTGTTTTCAAGAACGCGTGCGTGTGATCTTCCCTCCTTCCAGTATAGACATCTTATTTTCCTCAGTATCATCAGTAAGTTTTTGATACCGTCGAACATCTAGAAAGGAACAACCTCTTCAGCGACGAGCAGTATAGGTTTCGAACGGCCCGATCCACTGCCGAAGTTTTAACTACCATTACTCCCCTAATCAGTGAGGCTCTTGACGACAAACACACCTCGAGGATCATAGCATTAGATATCTCATAGGCTTTGAATGAGGTGTGGCACAAAGGTTTACAACACAACCTCTCCAATTTTGAAATCACTAAAAGGATCTTATTGATCATAAAATTCTTCTGGACAAGTAAGTCTTGGGCCAACCCTCTTCTTGATTTGCATAAATGATCTGAATATACTCAGATCATTCGATGATACGATTATATATGGGCGAACCTCTAAAACTCTTGATGGTCAGAGATTAATACTGATCTCTCTTCCAATCATGCACGATCTACCCACTGGGTGAAAACTTGCTGATTACATTCAATGCCTCCATCGAAGACCAAGCTTGTTACATTCTATCATCACTGATCTGACCGCGAACTACCACCAATCAGGATGAACAGATGTCCTCGCAGGAAGGTACCTTGCCTTAAAAGATGATTGGGCCTTAAGCTCATACCTTGAAGTGGAACTCGTACATACAATCCATTGCAAAGGATGCAGGTAAAGTCGTCGGCTCTCTGTACCACCGTAGTATGTACCAGACTCTTCTTGCTACCCTCTACCTTTACAAGAGCCAGATTAGGTCAAAAAATAGGGTAATGCTGTCTTATTTTGGCGAGAGCTGCTCAAACTTCACTCTCCAGCCTTGATAGAACCCAAAAGCGTCACTAAGGCATTGTAGTTGACGAATTATTCTCCAATCTCTAACCTCTCTCGTACAGGAGGGGTGTGGCATACCTCTAGCTGCTCTACTGCTACTTCCACTGAAAGTGCCCGGACGAACAACATTCCCTGGTCCCGCCAGTTCAAACTTTCGCAGCAAAGGCACGCTATGACACTTACATTGTAGAAAATTATTCAAATTCCTTTCGTATTCAATCAGTGAGAAGTAAGTTACACTCAAACAGCTTCTTCTCGCGAACAATAACCCTGTTAAACCGACTCCCAACAGTATGTTTCTCCGATCACTTAAATCTTAATCTGTTCCAGAATAAAGTTAATAATTATCGTCCACTCCCATATGCGCATATGGTCTCCTCTATTTTAAGTGACCCTCGGGTCTTGTAAAGAGTAAACCTTACTGTAAAATAAATCGGTTCTGTTAAAATAGACAAAGATGTTTTTTTAAGTTTATTATATCCAGCCTTGGTAAAATACAATCCCAGGCTATTTTGTCGCCGGTAAGTTTTTGTTATTATGAAGGTAGGTTATGTTAACGCTAACAACACACATATTTAGCACAGAACTTTATTTATTTTCACCATCAATTGTTGAAACAATTTAAAATCTTTTCCACCATCAATTGTTAGAACATAAGTTAAAATCATTTATTCATCATTAATTATTAAAAGAAATATAGAAGTCTCTGAATAATTAAAACACTTCAGATATAAACGTCTCTAAAAATTCCAAACTTAGAGTTGTCATGGTTCACTTTCCAATACACTTCAAGTGTATAGTGGAGACAAGAGTTACAAACCACAGAATCCATTTTTATTGAACTCACACAACCCAGCATTGACGATCTCAAGGTTCCATACACGTGTTACACAGCTTTCCAACTATCAGGATCAAAATAGCTGTTGATTTTCTGGATTGACACATTTTTTATCCAGACACGCTGTTGGTATTGAAGAAGGATTTTGTTCCGCAGTATATTCAGAGAGCTATATATTTAGCGCTGAGTTCCATTGCTAATATGTGTGGTAACGGTATAGAATTTTTCATGCAAACATTTAAATATATCAAGAATAGGTTTCTAAAAAAAGATTATGACAAATTAGTAAAAGGTTTTTATGGCGTGTTTCTTTTGTTTAAACTAATCGGGTTCGGTTGGTCGATATTGTTGTGACTACACATACTCATAAACAAGAGAAGCTGGTAGTTTTAAAATTCTTTTTTGAAATAATATTTTTTCAAATTAATCTGTATTTTTTTCTTTCCACGAAATTTGTTATTCAATATCCCACATTACGGTAACAGAAAATCTGCCACGAATCGTGAAACGTATTAACATGGGTGTAAATTTACCGTGCCTGAACTGGCCGTTAAAGTCTTTTAAAATGTCTTTTTTATAGTCCTGTTGTCAGACAAAGGGACTTACAGCAGCCATCTTTTTTACCCAGGGCAGCACTATCTTCTCAAGCCATTTGATGTAAGCCTCCATGTTGAGTTTAATGCCCTGTGGAAAGATGAATGGAACAATAACGTCGTCATCTCTAGCAATCACTCCAAACATGATAATGTTGATTAAATATATTATCCAACTCATTCCTAATCCTCTACACTGTCCTCATATTGACACCATGAAATTGGAGCTTCCGGTTCGAGTTCCCAGACAGTACAGTACACTGTTTCCAAATTTTTGACAGAGTGAATTGCATCATGGTGCTCATTTTCTAACAGTCGATACCCAACTGACCCTACTATACTAATTAGTCGACAAAATTAAAAACAACATCCATGCGCGAAATTAAAAATATAAATTAACAACCATTTAACCATCGCACCATGTATAAATGTATATTACATTCTTAGTTCTTAATTCTAAAACAGTATTTATATTTACCAGAAACGGCAAAATAGCTTTGGAATCAATTTTACAAGGGCCGGTAAAATGAAAATCAAAAGCTATTTTTTTATAGCAAAATGGTAAAGAAACAAAATAAAAAAGTTGTAGATAGCCAGGAACGGAAAGGAAATGATATTTACGAGAGAGTGATTATGCTGAAAACGTTAAATATTCCATGATGCAGCTAATCCTCAGGCTTCTTTGTTATTTATTTATTTATTGTTCTTTTTTTTAATCTAACACGAAGCTGAATCAAACATAGCAAACAAGCTATAAGCGTACAATTAACTTTATCAACGGGTAAACGATTAAAACTTTGCTTTTCGAGGGAAGATAAAACATTGCTCTATGATTTGATGTAAAAACATATTCACTTAATCTCTGTGTAATTAACTTTTCAATGTGTAGCTAAAAAGAAAGCTCCTGGCATTGACAAGCTGTGATAAACAGAGGAAAGTGGCAATTCTCAAACCTTCAAGTTGAACAATTTCCTTTCTTTATAAGACTCGTCTGAAGCTAAAACATTACCGTCTCTAATTTGCCAAACTGCGATCAAATATGGCGATAAACTCACCCACCATGAATTTCAATTAGTTAGGCGGCAGACACTTTCGCTCGGTTTCAGTCAATTTTAGAAGGTAATTTTAAATCCATGTCTTCTTTTACACATTGCTCTGTTTTTAAAAGTGAAAACCCTCTTTTGTTTTCCTTTTCCTCTACTTTTTCTCCTCTTCTTCATTTTCATATTATTCTTCACTTTATCTCCTCTTCCTCCTCCTCCTCCTCCTCATTCATCAAATTATTCTCTTCCCCTCTTCATTATCATCATCGTCATCATTATTATTTTTTATTATTAATCAAGTGGAATGACTACATTAAATTAATAGCTAAATCTACTGCTAGGAAGGACGGGTACTTGTTCCGGGCCAGGAAGTTTTGATTCCATCATGCACATATACAAGTCTTTCATCTGCCTGTGCAATGAATACTGCTGTCGTATCTGATCGGGTGTCTCTGATATTCATCTTTTGGTCCTCGACAAAATCCAAAGGAAAATCTGCAATGTAGTTGATTCCGACCTGGCGACTCGACTCCAGTCCCTCTCTCACGGACTAGATGTGACTTCCCTCTGTGTCTTCTACAAATATTTCCACGTATTCTACTCCGATAAGATTAACTCCTTGATGCCCATCTGCATGAATTTACTTGAGCTACAATGCTAGCAACAAGGTCTCACCTTTTTACAGTAAAAACAATCAAGTGAAACTACAACTTCTACTATATCAGCTTCTTTACTCGCTCTTCCCGCCTGTAGAAATGCCTTCCATATTCTTGCTTCCCTGGTGGCTACAATATCCAAGAGTTTAAATCTAACGTCGTCATCTCTTATCTCCCTGACTCCGATCCGTCTTCTCCCTTTCCACTCTACTCATGCAGCTCTCTTCACGCCAATGTTCCCGTCCTTCTCTTACCCATTCTCCGAAACCTGCTGTAACCTGTTCTCCTTTCATTTCATTCTCCTGCTATGTAATTCCCCTGCGCACCAGTGGTAGTACTTCCTTGCTTTGGGTGAGATGATTATATAAAAAATATCGTCATCATCATCAAATAAATCATTATTTATTTTGCAAGTAAAACTTAGCCTAAAAAAATCTTTTAAGGAAATCATTGAAGTATTTATCCTTTGCACTTTATTTCATTGTAAAATATAGTGTGATAAATTCTTGGTCCCAGCGTTCTAAAACATTGGCTGAGTAGAAACATAACGCAGACTGTTCTCACACGTCTATGTTGTCTACCCAGGCAGTAGCAGTCGTCTGCTATTACATTCGGAATCATCCTAGAAAAAAATCACCAAACCAGAGTACTTTCTATTAGCAGATATTGATATCTATTTCTGTTAAAGTCCTCCAAAGTACCTCACTTTTCTTTTGTACTCAAATAGAACTTCCAAAGTATATTCAACAATTCGCCTTTTTTTCTTCTTTTTCATTGAAATACATATGTCTTTCTTCTGTTTTAGACTATAAATCTCAATTCGTTTTTTTGTAAACGTTTTCTTTATAACTGCGAAAACACATATTCATTTCCAGACCAAAAAAAAACAAGTTTCTTCTTATTCCGATGGGACTAGCAGTGATAATGTCTCTTCCAACCATCACAAAAGACAGCCGTTACTAATTCAGTAGACTCCAAACAGATGATGGAGAGCAATGGATTTACACTTTTCGGATGAAAAGGTTTTAAAAAAGTACACAAGAATGAAAGAAACAAAAGAAACACATACATTAAGCAGCTGTAAAGGTCACGGACAGTCTTCAATGAAAAAATGGTAAACATAAATAATAATTGGAGTAAACTGAAGGCAATAAATTGTGTTCTTACATTGTCGACGAGTCGGCTTCAGTTTTGTCCTCTCTTACATTTTTTTCTTTTATTTCTATTGAAGTTTTATTTTTAAGACATGAGTCACTTGAAATTGGTTGGAGACAGAAATGAAGCAAAGTAGATAAGGGAGGCGGAAGAAGAAAAACGGAAGTTCTTCTGGGTAGGGTCAGATGCCATCTCAGCGAAGCCGTGATCGACCCACTATGGTACATCTTTTCAACAAGAGTAGAAGTGAAATGTCTTCGTTTTCCCAGGTTTGTCGCTGGCCCCGGGGCCAAAGTCACTTAAGGAGACATGACAGTTGGTATTTTCGATCCTGAATAAAACAGAATAATAGTAGTTTGACGAAGGAAATAAGACAGCTCACAAAAGGAATGTGTGTGTGTGTGTGTGTGTGTGTGTGTGTGTGTGTGTGTGTGTGTGTGTGTGTGTGTGTGTGAAAATGAAAGAGAAAGAAAAAGGGTGAGAGAGAGTGCGCCCGCGCGTGGGAATGAGACAGTTTTTTATGAAAGTTTCAGACTCATTCTTTTGAATGTGCATGCGCTGGTCAGGTTCAGAGACTAATGTAAATTCGTCAAATATATTTGCTGTAAAATGAAAGAAGAAAAAAGAAAAAAAGGTTAGAAACTTAGAACACATCTAATAAGAAAGGTTAAAATGAAGTAAAATTAAAAGAATGGAGAAGAATTATATTATAAAAATTACAAAGAAAAGGAAACAAATTTAAATTGATTTAAAAATAAAGCGAAACACTTAAAAGAAGAATTAACAAGAGAAATGTTAAAAAGGAACATGTTAAAAAATATTGCAGAGAACAAATTAAAAGAAAATTTAGGAAAAGGAAAGAGAAAGAGAAGACAAAAAAGAGAAATAAAAATGTAAAGGAAAACAGAAAATAAAATAGAAAAGTTTCTAGTAAAACAGTTAGAGACAATTCGGACTGGCTTAAATGTAAGCTTTAATGAACTGAATGAAAGCAAAGTTCCCTTGAATATATGTATTCAGTACAGATCCATTAAAGAAGGAAATGAATCATACCACAAACAGGTATGAGAAAATAAAAAAAGAAAGAAAAAGTAAACGAGAAAAAAGAAGAAAAGATATATACAAAAAGATAAAATGTAGGAAAAAAGCGGATGAGAAAAAAAAGAAATGAGAAAATTTAAAAAAAAAGGAAAAAAAATGAGAAAAGAAAAGAAAAAAACAAGTAGAAAAAGAAAAGTAGAAAAGTGAAAGAAAAAACTGAAAATCATAAATAAAAAATAAAACAAAGTAATAAAAAGGATTAAAAAATTTACCAAAAATACAAAATTGGAAAAAAAATTATTGCTATCAAAAAAAAAAATAAGGAAGAAATAAAACGCGAGAAAAAATCAAAAAGTAAAAAAATAACGAGGAAAAAAATAAGAAAGAAATAAAATTAAAGAAGAAAACCTAAAGAATATTTTTTTTAAATCCATAAAAAAAAATTAATAAAAATTACAAGTTAAACAAAAAATAAATAGATAAATAAAATAAATCCAACACAAAAGAGCAAAGAAAAAATAAAGTTCCATGAGCACTTGTGGTAAGAGCAAGAATGGACAGATTCAAGAATGCAAAAATAGATTTTACTTGCAGTCTTTTGAAATATTCTCATGCGATTGTTAGTAAAACGGGAAAGTGGAAAGTTCTCTTTAACGACGAGCATTTAACCCACCATTAGCACAAAAATCAACTGTAGCAGGTCGTATCTCCATTCAACTTGATTAGAATGTGCTCAACCATAATTGTTCCATCGGCCATACACCCACTTTAAAAGCGAGCGAATACAAAATATGACAGGCTTAGAAAATAAGCCGTATCAACACTAGAAAAAAAGAGGTGACATTTGTGTGTGCGTGTGGGGGGGGATGCAAATGTGCTCAGTGTTTTCATACATAAGCATTTTGCTAACGTCGGGAATAGGAATAATCTGGGTAACAAGAAACGGTAATAATCAGTGTATTTACGACGTTATGTATGTAGATATTAACTGATATTTTAAGTTGAATTTGAATTATTATCATTATTCCACTAAATATTTTATACTGATTTTCTAAGCAACGCTTAAAAGTGGCACAAGAGCGAAAGCAAGGGGTACCCAATGAGGATCGAACTCACTACTAACAGGTTCTAGCGAGACGAGCTTGCTAAATATTACACCACACCGAGGCACTACAGTTAAATATTTAATACTGATATCATGTGTTTCCCATTACGTCCATATTATTTCAGTTAATACGCTATTCGGGAATAATTGTGACTAATATATAAAAGGCAATCTGTGAGTCTGTGTGTGACTGTTTGCTATACACGCCTACATTTTTTAAACAACGCCATTCATATTTTCTAGGGACACATATCTACAGAGATGTCAGGTTGACACATACTTTTTGAATTTAAGTTCAGCAATTTGTCCTTTCGCACTTTTTGGCCAATGGAACCGACTGTTTACATTTGCACCGTAAAACATCTAAGATCTAAGATAGTTGCTACATTACGTCACAGAAATCAAATCATACGTGTCAAACGCGACTAAAATAATTTTATTAAAAAAAATGAGTCTTTATAATTAATGTTAATTCCGACGTTTTCAAAAGAAATATGAATATTTTTCCTCGTAATTTTGAAACATAAGAAATATTTTAAAAAAACATGTTTTTTCAGACAAAAACAAAATGTGTAAAAAAAAAAGTAGCAATGGTTAATTTAATTATTTAAGTCTTTTTTTTTCAGATTTAATATTTCATACTTCAGAAAATAAAATTAAAAAAATAAAGCTTTTTTTCGCTAAATATTTCATGCAGGAAATAAACTGTCTGTAATTCGTGTGGCATTAATGCAACTTTTTCCTCTAAAATTAAATGTCTACATTTTTAAATATTCTTCGAAAATTTCTGAACTAAGAGCGTAATAATTTTTATATTTCTAATTTCAGTAAAATAAAATAAATAATTTTTATTTTTATGTTAAATGCATTTAGTCAACAAAAAATGTAAATATTTCCCCCGTAATTTTGAAACAAAAACAAACGCAATGTTGTTTACAATGTCACACAAAACATCAAATCACGTTTACGCAAAACAAAGAAAAATAGATTTTTTTAATGCTGAAAATGGTTACTAACAGCCTCAGTCCTCCTTTCCAACTTTCATTAAATTATTTCCATCTACTCCTTTCATTGGCGTCTTCTCCTATTACAAAAATGTTCTGAGTTGCACGGGCAACACCAGGTTATGATGCTAGTATATTCATATTTGCTATTGTGTTCTTACTGTTACGGCTACTCTGTTATCCAGAAATTATTCATACAGGTAGTATAACATAACAGTTAGTGGGATCTCCGGAAGTTATTGCAATATCTTATCTTTATCTTGCTTTAAAGGCGTTTTTTGCGCCAGAATGCTCTCTAGGAATTACTGAGACTAATGTTCTTGTCTTTGTTGTCTTGGTCATATTTTTCTCCCAGTGCAGTCTCCGAAAATTATCGCGATAAATATGTTTATCATTGCAGTAATTTTCACATTTTTTTGGTCATTAAGCTGTCCAAGAATGGTTGCGTCCAATATCTTTATTTTCCAGTTGATTTCGTTATACATCCTTGGGAAAGTTAAGAATGCACCGCTTCTTCCCTATCTATGAGTTAATTAGTTGAATTTGAATTAGTAATTAGTAATTTCTTATTATTTACAAAATAAAAAATAATGATTCTTAATGGTGCCCCTGCAACAGGTGTTTACTCGTGCAACCAGACTGGCAACTGGGTCTCACCCATTCACAGTTAGATCAACCAAATGCAGACGACAATTCTACTCCTTTAGCTTCTTTTTTCTCACTTCCCTCCTGTGGAACTCGCTTCCATATTCTTGCTTTCCCGACGGCTACAACCTCCAAGAATTTAAATGCAATGACCATACTCATCTCTTAACCACTTGACTCTAGTTTTTTCTACACCACCCTGTATATCTTTTCCTTTCTCTCCACCTTTGCAACTGTCATCACATCTGTATTCCCATCCTTAAATCCTTAACTAGTTTGTCTTTCTCTTTACTCTCGTCCTATCTAATTTTTTTTTTACTTGTAGCCCCCTGCACATCAGTGGCGTTACTGCCTTGCTCGGGGTGATACGATTAAAAAAACAATCTAAAAACATTCTGGCTTTAAATAACCTGCAAAAGGTTGATGAGCCATGAGATACAAACGAATCAACCATGTCTTTGTATTCATGGTCATAGTTTCGGGTCATGAGACTGTCTTGGAATAATTGCAACAAATATCTTTATTTTTACGGTCATAGATTTACGGTCATTAATACTGTAATTATTAAACGATAAATAATTATTATTATGCATCATTTCTGTCATAGACACTTTTTCGGTCGATGAGATCTTCGGTAAATATTACACTAAAATCAATTTTCTTCGACAAGTGCGAACTCTCGCTGACCTCCACATCGTTTACACCCGCGCGCACAAACGCGTTCGACCCAAAGCAACTCTAGTCACAAAAGTGTTTAAAAAGTACGGCTCTATATAATCTTCAAACCTTATGAACCTGGTCAGAAGCGACTGAACTTATTACCTTCTATGTATGGCCTAGCCAACGGTAATCTATAATGTAGCCGTAGGACCCACGTTGGCTTTCAAGTTATTTTAGACCACCGTGGCTACCATGTAGCTGACTCCACACTTGTTAGCGCGTCTCTCGTTTTTCCTCTGGTATCGTGTTGGTAACACGGTTCGACTCGAGTTAGTAAGTGTTTGTCTTTTTGCGACCATTCACACTACTAATCTCAGAAGGTGAGAAGATCGCTGATAAAGAAAACTTGAAGTGAGGGCAGGTCCGACAGCTTGGTGTTACACAAAAAACTTTGAAATAAAGAACGAACTCAGTTTAAAAATGCAACAATGGTTTGGTTTATATATGCTTTGTTGTACGCAACAATTTTAAACCTTCCCACTTTAATGACACTGGGATCGCCTTCGGTGTCTGCAGCTCGTTTGGTAGTAACTTAAATGTCTAAGTTCTGGTCTTCATAGCTTGCACAATTTGTCAGAAGGTCTCGGTGAACGATGGGGACTCCGGTAGCAGTAGTGTTAAGGCTCCCCGTGCGTCTTCCGGTCTCTTTTCTTTGTTCTAAAATCTCCAGTTTATATTGAGTAATGCGTTTGCTTGGTTGGGGAATGGCCAGGGTTTGGGTTTGGTTAAATTCTACCTTTTTTCTTAATTTCATATTCTCAAAATGTCTTTGCTCAAGTGGTTCTTCAAACATGAGTTTTTCCAGCGCCTTTTTGGAAGCGGTCAGAGAAACCAAATCGTCTTCTTACTCCGACTCCCTTCACGTCTCATCTCAAAATAGCGCTAATCACTCTCTTCATTCTCCCACCTTCTCAGCAGCTAACCTCAGCCTGCTTCCTGCAATTATCCAAACTTTCAAAATGTAACAGCACAAAGTGATTTTCAGTCATCAGCTTGTTTCATGCTGTGATCACTCTTGGCCAGACCACTTAAAATAAAAGGAGAGAAAATTATTTTCACTTCTCTTTGAAAAAAGAGTTTCTCTTTTTCCTGCCTATGCATTTTTACGACCAAAATACCACATAGCCTGTCTTTTCATAATCACTTTAAAATAGTAATTAAATTTTCCTTATCATTTGCATTCGAGGAAATCCGAATTAATATTTGGATATAACATTTTTCTCGAGAAGAATTATGACAAATGCTTCAGCCTGGCTTCTCTCTCCGTTGGAGATACTTCTCTTCTGGGTGGCTGATAGGGTTTAAATTATCAACAACGCATGCTTTCTTCTACTCGACATCTCGTGTACATTTAATAAACCCTTTCCTATAGGCGAAAAACGAGGAGAGGCAGTGGTGTTGGTTTTGCTTGATCTTAATGAAATCTTAGTTAATTCTGGGTTTATTACTCTCGGAAATATTCTAAAACATAATTTTTCAACGCATTTCATCTTTTAAATTTCTTCTGAAGTTTTCAGTTCATCTTCCTGCAATTCGAACAGTTATCATTCATTTAGTAGACTTTCTCTTTCTTCCCTCTTTTTTTCCTTTTCTTTTTAGTTTAATCTCCGACGATACTCATCTAACCACCCATTCAGGTGCAGCCTTATGAGATAAAATGATCCTTTCAAAATTACTGGGAAGTTACTAAACGCAACAATTACCCTTTAGTGTGTAATGCTCGGCTTTGCTAAGGCCACTGTGCTGTTCTCCTCCATTATAATGCAGCTAAACAAAAGTAGCATTCACCTTTCATATCCATCAGTTAAATGAATCTGGAAACAGTTCAGGACTTTTGCCTATGTTGCAAAGTGTCCTCCAATGCTGATCTGAATAACGCTATAGACATAAGATTGTTAATGGTATTCAAAATCTTTCGTACATTAACATTAATTTTCGTACAGTAACCTGGAGAAACAAAATCTCCTGGTCTAAAAAACACGAAAACAAATATCTACGTATTAGAATGCTGCACACCATTTTACTTGGATTCGAATCCTGGTTCATATACCATTACCAGCAAAGCCTTCTTCGACTCTTATGTCAGTTTTGTCTCCGCAAAATTCTTAATGTGCATTGGGATAACTTTATCTCAAAAACTGGGCTAAAGCCAAAAAAAAATTATTTCTATGTGGAACTAAATACTTCTATCAACAAAAGAGGCTGTCGACTGGGAGATATGACTACAAAAAAATTATAAGGCAATTTCCCTTTCTGGAATAATAATTCGCAGAGCCAAATAAGGAAATAAGATTATGTGAAAGTGACTCACCTTGCGATTACCATATTTCTCCTGCAATCACCGCGCTTCTCTCGCTTACATCTTGCCAGTAATTTCATTTAGTGAATTGAGTAGGCACAGTATCACAATAACGAATAAAATAAAAATAATTAAATAATATGTGATAGTTTACGAGTAGTGGAATCATGGAAATCTATCTCATTATGATAGATAAAATGATCCTTTCAAAATTCCTGGGAAGTTACTGAACGCGACAATCATCTGACGAATCCGTTGAGTGCAACGGCCGAAGTATTGCTGCTATAACATCCAAGATGGGGACACTATAAAAAGAAATGATGCTTTTTCATCTAAAATAATTCTTGCATAATTAATTAAACATTATTATATATTTATCACTGAAACTTTTTTTAATATGTTACATTCTGTGACATGATTTTTTAAAATCAGGAGCGTATTATACAAAGGAATTGATTTTACTTCTCAACGTTTTTTTTAGAAAATAATATAATTAAATTCCTGGGTTTATATTTATTTTACTACTTGAGTTATTGCTTAATTCCGTTTTTATTTCCTCAGACAATGGTTATTCAGAAAACTGTTTCTTTGCAAAATCTGAAATGATCTTCGCTTGCCTAACGGTGTGAATGCTTGTATCATTTCTCCCTGGACTAAATAACGAAACATAACTTGGATAATCTATCTTCAAGAAATCCGAATCTGTTAATAAATCCGGCCACATGTCGATGCGGGCTACTCTATGGCGAATCCTTTTCAAAATCTCGACACAAGGACGTCATTTTTGAGTTGAAGTTGACGGTAAGCAGAAAGAATTCGACATCACAAGCAAACAAGATGGTTTTACTTTAACTTCGATGATATCGCTGTCAGGATTTGTCTTCATGCGATTCAACTATATCGGTTGGTGGATTCTGAGAACTTTGGAAATAGAAAAAAAACTGAAATGAAGTAATCGGTGCTGCCAATGAGAGTCCAGAAAATGTAAACAGTGGTGTTTGTAAGAAGTGGTGTTTGCACCGTTACGTAAAGAAATATAACGAAGTAAAAGGAAAATTAAACATTATAATTACATTTAAATTTTTAGACTCGAACGTATAAAAAGTCGAAGTTACTTACACAAAATAAGACCCAACTATATCTGCGTGAAATATAGGAATTAAAATTTACTTGAACGACAATTCTTGCCCGTAAATATTAAAAAAAAGAGACGAAGGTAAAAACGATATTAATTAATTATATAAAACAGCCAAGGCTCTTAATAGTAGTTAGTGGTTATAAACTTTTGCTGTTTTCCCTACAAAAAAAAAACAGGAAATTTTAGATTGCCTATTTGTTGAAAAAGTGTCTACCGTATGGGTTTACTGTTACACCAACTTCAGTGAACGGAGGAGATGCATTGAACACTATCATGCAAAAATTGCATAGACTGTACCAAATTTGTTGGTTTTCTGTGAGAAACCCTGGAGATGTAATCATAAAAATCTCTCTCTCTCTTTCTCTCTCTCTCTCTCTCTCTCTCTCTCGCCCCATATATACATATGTATATATATATATATACACTATAGTCATCCGCAGACAGATCTGTTTTGCTGTATTACAGCTCATCAGTACGGCTTAGACTCCGGTCGCTTCCTAACACAGGATCAAAACCCGACCGAATTGGCGTCAGTCGGCGATTCTACCACTAGGCCACGAGCGTCCAGTAGAAGAAGGCAGGCTTTTTAGCGCGTATAAATACGCCCAATAGCTAGAGTGCTCCAATTCATTATCGAATGAGCGGTACGTAAATGCCGGAGTAGCTACTGTTTACAAAGTCTACCACTCTTCCAGAGTGCTCAATCAGGGTGTGAGAGCGTAAATACTATAGTATATATATATATATATATATATATATATATATATATATATATATATATATATGTGTGTGTGTGTGTGTGTGTGTGTGTGTGTGTGTGTGTGTGTGTGATAAAATATACATTTTAAATTATGCTAAAACGGTGCTCAATATCAGAGCATATGTGGTCAGCACCAAGCGACGACAGTCTGTTTCATGCTTGATCGCAATCTTCAGGGTGGAACACACATACACACACACACGTATACACACACACACACAAAGCACACACACACATATAGTGAAAGAGAAATTTGTAGAAACAGATAAGTTAGGGTACAGTTCAGTTGAGCAGTAATCTGTTTAACTTATTATTTAAGAAAGTAGTGTTGATTTCCTGACTATTTCCCTATATTTTTGCAGAATACTCTTGCGTAAAGCAACATTGTTTCTTTTCTACCCAACTCAGTGGTTACCTAATCATCCGCACGGAATTAATGCATTCAGGCATATATTTTCATGAATATGTAATAATAAAAAATAAAACCTAATTGTGGTTTGATTTTGTAAAGCCAAATATTTTCAGTGTATTTGCTCGTCTTTTGAAACGGAATTATATATATATATATATATATATGTGTGTGTGTGTGTGTGTGTGTGTGTGTGTGTATTTAGGCAGCAAATTTTCTTTTAGACATGTCAGATAAATAAATTTCAAACATTGTGTGCTTATTTTAAAATCCGTTCATACTTACGGATTATCTTTCGTGTATTATAATTGAAAGATGTCAGAAATGAGCTGTAACGTTGACAGATGTTATTATCATTCACTTCTCAATGTACACAAGTACTTTCAATCTCTTTCCGAAATCATCTTCAGAAGTGTGAGTTATGGTAACAAAAAAAAACAGCAAAACTATGTTGCTAAAAATTACTGTAATTTTTTTTTTTTCTGCTTCAAGTTGACAATGGTTGACAAATTGCTAGCGTTCTTTTGAACATGAAAATTGTCCAAAATGGAATTTTTTTATATGTTGCAATGTCGTGATCATGCACGTGTTAAAGCATGAGAAAACTGTTCTTTTTCTAAGCATTTTAGTACATTACTACAGTATTCATAGCTTATATATTGTGATATTTGAAGCAGAAAAAAATTTACAATAAATTTTAGCAAATTTTGTAAGGGCATAAAGGGGGATATAAAAGTGCAGATTATGGGAACATGTTGGGTAGATAACGGTTGACACTAGATTTGAAGCGGTGAAGATTGTAGATATAGTATAAGCGTCCTGTTGCCGTTAATTTATAACGTGACTTTTATAATAGTTATTATCTTCTATTATATGCATATATATATATTTAGTGTATCGAGGCAGCAAATAACTTTCTAAACATATACTGTTAAATATAAGAGACAATGCATGTCTACTATGTTTAATCATGAGCCGTTATAAACGCCGTATTTTGGCTTTAATTTCAGTTGAAAATAAAGACAAACAGTCTCCAAAATTTGGATAATTTTTTATTAATTTGTTTCTAAGCTTTCGGCTCATATGAGCCATCTTCAGAGAGGTCACCAAGACGGTGACACAATAACATCCACCATCACCGGCGATTTTACTTTGTGTTTTCATAAAACTCTGCTAGGCAACGGCAATAGTTACCAAAAATAACAAACGCAGTTCGCAAATTTGCAATGCGGTTCTATGACGTCACACCGCGTGATAGCGGGAAATGACAATAGAACCATGTATTCAAATGCAATGTAATGTGTTATGGCCAGATTTAAAAGTGATTTTATTAAGTGTGGGTTGCTTGGATTTAATGTACATGGCCTCCAATATCTAAAGGTTCTTTTTACTGTGTCTCTACCGTTACGCAGATAGCTCAGTGTTAAGATGTTCGTCTAATGACAAATTAGTCGCTTGTTAATTTCGTTTGGAAACGAATAATCTATGTGCACTGAAGAGCTTTTATACAGCGAAACAGACTTGTCTGCAGATGAATATATATATATATATATATATTATCGATGGTCATTTGAACAGGAGTAGATATTAATCTCTTGTTTGCGGTTAATTCTAAAATCTTCCCATTCTTCCCATTCTATTTCATTCCCAGTGGCATTTACGAGTTTATGGCATTAACACCTTGATTTGGATGAATTGATTATCTATCTATCTATCTATCTATCTATCTATCTATCTATCTATCTATCTGTGTGTGTGTGTGTGTGTGTGTGTGTGTGTGTGTGTGTGTGTGTACATACTGTCTAAGCACACATATACACACTTGTTTAAGTTGGTGAATGCTGGCATAATCATTGCCTTCAGTTCATCTTCGGTGTTACGGGGGGGGGGGCTTAATTGGTCTTTCACTCAACTGTGCCTCACACATAATAATCACGGGAATTGCAGCATGGCCAGTTGGGTGGTTATATGTAAGCGGTGATGTGGTTGCAAAAGTTGTCTGACAGATATGACTGAGTTCTGTTATATGTGCGCCATGGTGCTTAGTTCTGCTACAAAGTATGAACTCTTCCAGCAGCCACACTCTTGACACACAGCAGAACTACTTCTTCAGCGTAGTTGATGTAGATCTTCATGTTGATTCTGAGGCCCTGAGTGAAAACGATTTTTTTAATAATTATTTCATCCCAAGCAAAAATGCCACTGGTACACAGGGGTCTACAACGAAAAAATAAAAAAATGTACAGAGGATGCGGAAGAAAAGATAAGAGATAGATGGGAATCAAGTAAATAGAAGATGGCAATTGACGCTGCATTTAAACTTCCGGAGATTGTAGCTATCAAGGGAGTATACAAATGGGAGTAAGTTCCACAAACGGAAAGTGCGAAAAAAAACTATTAAAGTAGAAGAGGAGGTTGCATTTAACTAGTTCGACAGTAAAGGATGAGACCTTAATGCTAATATAGTAGCACAAGCAAAGTACATGTGGTCAAGATACCAAGGATGAAACCTCATCAGAACAATCAATCAGTTAAATGCCGTACGTGATACACGCTTGAATAATCATGTCTCGAAAGAGACATGACTGACTGGACAGAAGATTATCTCGCAGTAGGTTGCCATTAGTTTCTGTGGTATACTGGTTGCCAACCAAGGCTATAGAACCCAATCTATCCTGTTATTTAACCCATGGAGATAAGAAGCGGATAAATACCTTTCCCAAGGGTATTTGCGCGTAAATGAATGCAAGGAATTCAACTGGAATTCGAATTCACTCTCCGATTTCTCTTTCCGAGCCGATATCCACTGCACCACAACGCACATCACATCAGTTGCCATAAAAATACGTGTAGAAAAGACGCAGGGAAACCACGTCACGTCGGTGTGAAAATGAGTGAAGTCGGGATGCCAAGTCTAGATCGGTTATATTCCATCTTAGATTTTATCAAGAACCTCGAGATGAATAGCAGGAGCACACGACTAGATATAGCAATAATATTCAATGCTCAGACGAATGGTACATTTTTAAATGTGAAAAATGGATTCTGGAGTGAAAAACTTCCCACAAAGTAAACCAAACTTCGTAGCAATACATACATCTATGGATTCAATTAAGTCATTCTCTTAGAGGTCAGTTGAGAGAGTGAGGCCAAGGTGGTGCAGTGAGTTGCTCTCTAGGAGACCATCGTTATCCATTCAGATAGGCAAGAATGTTTCCCTATGGTGGGTAAACGAGAGCAGCTTCGTTTTGGGGGCATTAAAATAAACGAGCTATTTACTACTCCATTCAGTTACAGATTGCAGATCCTTTTGAAGTGCATGAACACGGTACATGCAAAACAACCTTTATTTCTTGATTTGATAAGAGCGATTGAATTAAATGAAACATCCGTCTAGAAATACCGTAGCTCTAGAGCTTGCACAGAAGACCATCATGCCAAACCCTGTCAAACGATTTCGAGATATCCAGAGGAACAGCTCGAGTTTTGCTGTTCTTAGCTAGAGCCTGATATATATATATTCAGTGATAGTTGTTAGCACATCAGCGGTAGATCTGCCGAAACAGAAGCCATATTGTTTGTCAAAGAGAAGGTTGTGAGATGCCTATTTCAGCATTAATAATAGCATCGAATACCTTGCCAAAAGAAGTAAGAAGAGGATAAGTAAAGGGGTCAGAGGGCTCCTCATAGTTCTTAAAAACAGAAACTACAGAGGAATACTTCCTGCAAGCAGGAAAACTGAATGAAAGGAAACAATACTTATAGAGGACGAGAGCTAGCTTAGGAGCTCATTTCTTTTGTACGATACCTGGATTTCCATCATTGCTTACCTTATGCGAGTCAAGCCTAGTAATTATGTTAGAAACCAGACATAGAATTATATATATATATATATATATATATATATATATATATATATATATATATATATGGTAATGTTTTTATTTTAAATTTATAATAAAAACATAGTTTACGGCAACACAAGAGTAGTTGTGCTTTGGTATAATGGTGGGTTTTAAAAGAATTCAAACCCGCCATTATTTGCATATTTTATCTTTTAATAATAAGACTTAACGCAATAGCAAATCATTTTTACTTATTATTAGCAATTAAAAGATTCCAATAAAACCCCTACCGTAAAATGAAAAATATTAAAAAAAAAAAACAGAAATTGTAAACCTTTACATGAGACAAAATTTCTGTTTACAGGAAAAATTACAAATAATCAAATTCCCAAAATTAAACTTGTTGAATAAATGTAGCGAAATAACTTTCATTTGTCATCATCATCTAAAATATACCCTAAAGATAAATAACCTTACTAATTAATTTGTTTCGGCTTAACAAATAGATCACTCACTAAGTCAACTACATATGTTTAGCGTGCGGTGTATTTAAAAAAAATAAATTTTCCCATTTTTGTCACTTGTTCACTAATTAAAGTGAAAAATATCTTCAAGAAAATCCTGTAACCGGTTCACGAGAACACGCGATAACTTTTCAGACTTGCTAAATACTACATATATATCATTCAATTAATTTCAACACTGGAATAGAAGACATCTGAGTTTCAAGTTATTTCAAGTCTCTACCACATTTTATCTTTACAATCAAATTTCTCCAATCCATCATGACCTGGGTTTCTATTCGTTCATTGAGACAAACCCTCCAAAAATCCCTCTGTTGTCTGGATATGGTAAAAATTGCGTTGCTTTTAATATTCTATATATAATGATTTCTAGCAGAAAAATATATTTCACTACCTGACGAGAAACTAATAAGATAGTACCGAAACACAACGGCTCTAGTGTTTTCGCAAACTGTTTTTATTATAAACTTATAAGAAAAATATTACTATATATAATGCTATACTAAGTATTGAGCGCTCTTAATAAAGCAAATTACTGCAAACAGTGGACTGCCAACCCATTAGTTTGTACTACTTCTAAGATATATATATATATATATATATATATATATATAGTGTATCGAGGCAGCAAATAATTTTCTAAACATATACTATTAAATATAAAAGACAATGAATGTCTATTATGTTTAATCATGAGCCGTTATAAACGTCGTATTTTGGCTTTAATTTCAGTTGAAAATAAAGACAAACATTCTCCAAAATTTGGATAATTTTTTATTAATTTGTTTCTAAGCTTTCGGCTCACATGAGCCATCTTCAGAGAGGTCAGCAAGACGGTAATATAATAACATCCACCATCACCGACGATTTTATTTTCTGTTGACATAAAACTCCGCTAGGCAACGGCAATAGTTACTGAAAATAACAAACGCAGTTCTCAAAGTTACCAAAGAAATAGACGAGGTTAAAGTTGAAATTTTCTAGCTTAGATTATAGCATCAATGCCTGCTTTCACACAGGAAGAGACTTCAAAGGCGCAGTCTTGAATAGGGAGACTAAAAACTTTGTTCAAAACGACATCGGAAAATTAATCACGGAACGTGTCTCAGTCCACACGTTGATAGCAGTAAAATATATTGCTGTTAGGAGTTTTCTGAATAGATGGTGGTAGAAATAGATATTTACTGACGCCACAGCATGATCAGAGTTACCAAGAGCTGCGTAACATGGCAAGAGTTTAGACTAGAAGTAAGGAAGAGAGCTAAAAGAGAAACGTGTCCATTGTGATTACTGGAAAAATGCATTGGGAAATCAACCATTTACGTGAGAGACTGAGGAATAGAGAAATTCAACGTTTGGACTCTAGAAAGATCAGTGACTGTTTTCCAGCCATTTGGCATGATGGGCATTGAAGTCACCGAAAAACAAATATATTAGCAAATGAATAAAAGAAAATAATCTTATCTACATTGTCTGAAATACTATCTAAAATACAACAGTCAGAAGAAGGTAGCGGTGAAGAAAGAAGAGAGAGCCAAGTTTAGCAGAGAGAAGGAGGCTCATGTAGAAAAGAACAGTAGACTCAAGAGAGATCTCCCTATACAGAGGAAGATATTCGCTCACATAAACACCCAGACCATGCATACGAAGTTCTCTCTAAAGAAAATAAATTAACCAAGAACCGAGTAATCAAAGAAGGTAACTGTAGGGCTGAGGTTAGCTTCGCATAGAAATAAGATGTTAAGGTTCTTTCGTAGAGGAACGATTACTCACTGCAAAAGTTGGTACGAATACCACAGACGTTAGAGAAAGAGATGTTGAGGGTTTAGGTGCTTTTTGTTTAACTAGTTTAGTTTCATATCTTAGATTATGTGTTGTCATGATTTAGAGTTATTTCGGGAAAAAAAGGCCTAGAGTAGCTTCAGCAGCCGGTATTCAAATGCAACATGTGGGGGAATGTAACTGGCATAGACTACAGCATAATGTGACCTCAAGTTTGCCCGCCGGAGGCATTTACAGCGACACCCATCCGTGCGAGATATGGCACGACAAGAACCCTGATATTATTCAACTGTTGATCAAAGCCGGCCCTCAAGATGCTACGCAAAAGTTCGGGTTTCTAATTACAGTCGGAAGCAGCAACCAGAAAACTGCCAAACCGATACCCTCATAACGTTGCTATCAATAGAGATCTATTCAAAGACATTTGTAATCACCGTTAGACCCATCTAGCTTTTTTCCGAATCATGTGCACAGTCCTCTGATTGACACCTAAACATTGAAATGTTCGTATTGAAGCTTCTGATGCAAACATCAAGCAATACAGCATATATTTTTTCTCAAAGACGTTGCTGACCCTACTATACAGTGCGGTCGGCAAAATAAAAACCAAACAATGCGCATGTGCTAAATTAAAAGTCTAAAATAGCGACAATTTCATCGCACCCTATACATACACACACACACACACACACACACACACACACAGATATATATATATGTGTGTGTGTGTGTGTGTGTATAGGGTGCGATGGAATTGTAGCTATTTTAGATATATGCTGTACATCTAAAATCTAAAATAGCTACAATTCCATCGCACCCTATACACACACACACACACACACGCACACATATATATATATATATATATATATATATCTGTGTGTGTGTATAGGGTGCGATGGAATTGTCGCTATTTTAGACTTTTAATATATATATATTTTTTAATATATATATATATATATATATATATATTTAGTGTCTCGAGGCAGCAAATAATTTTCTAAACATATACTGTTAAATATAACAATGAATGTCTATTACGCTTAATCATGAGCCATTGTTCACGTCTTATAAAAATTTCGTAATAAAAATTTATCCAAATGTTGTAGAATTTTTCTCTTTATTTTCAACTGAAATTAAAGCCAAAATTCAACGTTTATAACGACTCATGATTAAACATAATAGACATTCCTTGTCTCTTATATTTAACAGTATATATATATATATATATATAGTGTCTCGAGGCATCAAATAATTTTCTAAACATATACTGTTAAATATAAGAGACAATGAATGTCTATTACGCTTAATCATGAGCCGTTGTTCACGTCTTATAAAAAATTCTTAATAAAAATTTATCCAAATGTTGGAGAATTTTTCTCTTTATTTTCAACTGAAATTAAAGCCAAAATTCAACGTTTATAACGACTCATGATTAAACATAATAGACATTCCTTGTCTCTTATATTTAACAGTATATATATATATATATATATATATATATATATATATATATATATATAAGTTCTAACGTCACTAAAAGTCCCTGATAAAGTTCGACGTGATTAGAGTCCAGGTTGACAAGTAAAAACTACAAACAAACTATATACCAGTCTCTCCAGCGTCAAAGAAAGATTTCCATGCTATATCTTCTCAGCTACTCAAAAACAAATATTTTTTGTACGCTATCTCTTCACTTGTTCAAATGCAGTCCTTTTGCAAGGTAGTTCCAAAAAGACATACTGGGAAAAAAATAACTTTGAAAATGCAAAAAATAAATAAATAAGAATAAGAAAATTGATTTATTTGTTTCTAAGTGACTGACTGATTGTGACAAAAACTTATTATCAACTTCATTTCTTTCCTAGGTCAAAAGAAAATAAATCAATTAAACTGTCGTCTTTATTCTGCGGAAGCCTCTATTCCTTGACTGTCGTTAATTTGCATATAATTTCCATAGACTGCAAATTCCTGTTTTATTATTTATTATGTACGAGTTTAATGTGCCGTGTTCCTCCATAATATGGGCGATCACAACTTCCTATCCTTTGTCGCTGATATCATGTTTTTAACATATTTCCCACTCTTTTTTTCTGCTATTCATTTGCAGCAACTCATTTGGTATAGGTATTTATCAGGTCGTTACTGAATCTGACACAAATTCAGTTTAAAGTGGGTTTAACGGCAATCCCGAGGAAAATCGCCGCTCAAGCCACCCCAGCCCTTTTGCTTTTGAGTATGCCTCAGGCGCTCACTGCGAAATGACCTAACGTCTTCCCAAGGAAGTGGTACTGCCTGAGAGCAAAGCCCTCTGGAGTTTAGATGATTTGACTCTCCCCGACCCAAAATGACCGCGGAATTTTAATGTTTCTCTGTCTTTTTTGTCTTCAATATGTCTTCCTAGTATCAAATTCTCTAAGCCCGCTTTTCTCATTATATCTCCTAGAAATTCCGACTGATTCTTTCCTATTCGAATTATAGGCGGCTTACGGCAATATCACGTTTAAACATTGATTCTCGTCCGATCACTGAAGTTAAGCAACTTCGAGTTTGGTCAGTACCTAGATCCGTGACTGCTTCGGAATATCAAGTGTTGTAAGCTTGGATGTGCAGGTGGATAACGGCTCGTTACTGGAAATCGGAGGGCGGAGTTTCAAGTCGAGACGAGTTCGTTATATTCAAATACGCTCAAATACCATTAGGAAAGGTATGAATCCACCTCTTTCACTGATGAAATGTGCGTAGTGGTGCAGTGGATATCGGTTCTGAACGAGAAAACGGGGAGCCGAGTTCGAATTCCAGTTGAATTTATTGCATTCACTTACGCGCAAATACCCTTGGGAAAGGTATTAATTCATCTCTTCCCTCCAGTTATGGCTTAAATAACAGGACAGATTGGGTTCTATAGCTTTGGTTGGCAACCAGTCTACAACAGAAAGCAATGGCAACCTACTGCAGGATAATCTTTTGCCCAGTCAGTCATGTCTCTTTCGAGACATGATCGCCCAAGTGTGTTTCGCGTATGGCACTTAACTGACTGATAGGCTGAATAGTACAACTTGTATAAGTAAATCGTTATTATCTCAAAAACATTCTTACAATCCAAAATAATTCCTGGCTTAAGGTTGATAAACCGTAAAAAAACAAATCGATCAAAAAATTAACTGTGTTCTTTTGGGTTTTCATTTTCTTTAAAACTCCCTCGTTACTCTCATGTTTATTCCATTATATTCACAGCATCTTCCTGTAGAATCACAACTCTGTTGTTTCTGTGAGGAAATTGTCCAGCATTCATTGACCTATGGAAGGATTGATATTACATAGCAACCCAACACATTTTTTCTTTCTTTTTAAGAAAATTTTCTTGTTTCTTAATACTTTATAAAATTTTTAAGGCATTTATCGCTATTTCAATAAGCCTTCGGATTTCATATTTTGTCATTTGTTCAATCACTTCCCTAAAAGTTAAATTTTTATACACGAATTCCAAATCTTATGTTGCATTTTGATCTGTCTCTCTAGCGAACGACTATACATTTCATCTTCTTAGAATTCATGGTTTAATCTTTTTTTACCGAGTGTCTTTACTACCTTGTGTGGGAATTGCTAGTTATTATTTCCGTATCTTCCTTCAACATGGTATCCTATCTTATGTTGATAGAATTGTGCGTACTGTTAGTAAATAATCTTAGAATTTTTACTTATCTTTGTAGTTTCATGCTGTATAGGTTCGATAAATTCACTGATTGTTACTTTTTTTTAAAATATCACCCCGAGCAAGGCGTAACACCACTGAAGCGCAGGGGACTACGTAGGAGTGAAAAGATTGTAAAGAGAAAGCCGGAGACCACATCCTAAACAAGGAACAAAGGATGAGCCTCTTCACCTGTTCAATAGACGTGGGTGGAGTGTGAACCGGGCGATAGTTTAGTCTGTCTACTCCAATTGAAAAAAAAAGAAAAGAGTGAAAAGATTGGAAAAGAGAAAGCCGGAAACCACATTCTAAACAAGGAACAAGGGATGAGCCTCTTCACCTGTTCAATAGACGTGGGTGGAGTGTGAACCGGGCGATAGTTTATTGCCTGAAAAAGAAATCTTTAATAATTTCACTGGTATAAAGTGTAAAGAGTATAGGTCTGCTTCTAAGAAAAACTGGTTCATAGTGTCGAGCTAGTGAATTTTTCTCACCGAGAGTTTGTAAGTTTTCTATAAGTCTATGACATAAATATTGCTTTAACATTTAGTCTTGTACTTCTGCTATATATTTACAGATTCGTGATAATGTGAATCCTCACCAAAACCGGTCTTTTGCGTCGATGTCAAAAATCACGCGGCTGATAAAAAGTCGATCAGTTCGTTCCAAACCGGGCTCTGCCCACGTTGTGCTTGATTGATCACAAATCCTGTCCTGGTTGAAAGTTGCCGAAAATTCGCTGCAACGATTATTCACACAGAGCTGGGAGCCACAACAATAAAAAAAAAGAAATCTTTGTGAAACTAACAAGGAGCTTATATGTTCTGCTCAGTACAGTATTTGGTTAAAGTTTATCACGCTTGCATGAAGATAACTGTAATTCCAACCCACGACTTCTACAGGATGCAACACTTTATGTAAGTAAGTTGGTCTGACACCAAGCTAAAATTGAAGTTGCTTCTAAGGCAGGTAGTCACGGGACAACACGTCTCTCGTGTTAACCCGCTCCGTAGCGGTCCAACTCTACAGTGCCCAACTGTATATTTGTCGTTATTAGGTCTCGCATTTAGCGCGGATGGTTGTAACGCACTTTAAGTAGACTTAGCATTTTCACATAACCAAAAAAGGATCTTCCTTTGATCACCTGATCAAACTCGTCTTCCTCTTTCTTGTGTGAGTGCCTCCTACTATTGTTTGTGGCTCGTGGAACGATACTTTGATTTTCTCCAAAATCCACCCGGGTGCTTTTTCATTGGTCTCTTTTTCTCCTTCTAAGTACCTCTCGTATCGCCTGAGGGGCGCGTTTCAGCCCAACAGTCAAATTTTAATTATCGTTCTTTTCGCTTTTCCGCTTTCAGTGTATGTACTCGTTTCGCATCTGTGTTTTTATCATTTCAATCGTTATAAGAAATTATCTTGCTTCGGTCGAAAACAAAATCATGTTTCTCCTTTAATTCCACAAAGGCGCAAAATCCCATAAAGGACCAGAAAACTTTATTTCCGGGAATTTTGTCTTCTTTTCAGCAAGAGATGGTTGTGACTAGAGTTATAAAATCCACCATACCCTCTGTACACGGCTGTCGCTTCTATCAATGGTCGTTATTTTTTTCAGTAACGGAGAAACTCATTTTTAGTGAAAATAGATTTAACAATTTTTGCAATAAGAATCTTTTGAGTCAATAAAAATGCGTTATCTCTCTTCTATTGGGTGGTCTAAACATATCTCTCGCCTAGCTCAAGTGACCGGAGAAGAAAGAAAGAAAGAAAGAAAGAAAGAAAGAAAGAAAGAAAGAAAGAAAGAAAGAAATTTAATACTTATCTCTCTTCCTTCTTTTCTTACTTTCCCTTCTCCCTTTCCTTTTCGATACCAAAAATAGTATTATATTAAAATACAAAGCAAAATCTGCAATGTTAGTGCTCATGGTCAAGCATCATGGCTTCAGTCACTTTCTCACCGCCGTAACGTAGCTTCCTCTTTCTAGTAATATTTCATGGTAATTGCTTTGATGACATTTTCCCTTTAGTATCTAGATTTTATAAATATAAATTTGCAATTAATATGAATAGATTACTGAAAATCTTCATTTATTTTCCTTAGTACATATAAATTTACACCCATTATTTTTATAGAGGAGTTTGAAATATCTAATATAAAATGTTGATGGATTTTTACACTTGAATATATGTTAAGTTATTTGAAACGTATTAAATATATAAGCTGAACTATACAACAATAAGCAAAAAGTTCAATAGAATGCAAGGATAAAAGTCAAACATCCTCCATTGAAACCCTGGAATTCTACTTGCCATCTCAACCCCGCTAGTTCATAATCCCTGTTTTAGAACACAGATTTTTTATTGACATTAAATTTGATTCTTCCGATAGTTTAGTATTTTTTGGGCTGAATCACATACAACAAAAGACTATATTGATATAACTAACAAAACGTGGTTATATTTTTTCATTTGAATGTTGAAGTTAAATATGCTACTTAAGTTCCTGGGACATGCAATGAGGAAGGAGAGCCTGGAGAACCTGATACTGACTGGACAGATAGAAGGAAGGAGAGACAGAGGAAGGCAGCGGATAACATATTTGCAGGGCCTGATCAGGTGGATGACGGAACGGGGGTTGCCAGGAGCAACAGGAGCAAACATACTAAGAGCCACAAGGGATAGGGAGACGTGGAGAGCCATGATCGCCTACGTCCTGAAGGGACAGGGCACATAGAAGAAGAAGAAGAATTATCTGCATTAAAAAGGAACTGTTAAGTTAGACAAAATATAACAAAATTAGCGCGTTTTTTATCAAATCAACAAATCTGAAGCTTAAGAATGACCGTTCCAAAAAGTGCCGTTCTTAAAATAACATAATGTTTTCTATTTTAAGTTCACATGATTCACAGTAATATCTTCGTTTCGAATGATTTCAAATAACGGAGTAGCAACAGCGATTCCTTCCGAATGATTTCAAGTAACATTACCCATTTCGCTAATAATAAAAAACTGGATAAATTAGTTCATGAGTAGATTTGTACGTGTCTGTTCTTCCGAAACGAAAATCGCCAATCATTGATTTTACCAATAATGTGCCAGGACCTGAACTTCTTTAATCAAGCGGAGGATTGTGATGAAGGATCATGACATATTTCTCCGAATTATTTCAAATAACGTAACAGCCAAAGCTCTGAATAGTTTCAGCTATTTCCCCATTTCATGAATGAAGGACTGTACAATTTGGTTCCCATAAAAGATAAACAAAAATGCTAAAGTTAAATATTTCACTTGAAGGACGAACGGAATTTTTTGATAGGTTCTGCTTTCTCCAAAAGAATATCTCTTGACTAAATTCCTTGGAGTAGATGTTATGCCTCTGTTCTACCGTAGCGAAAATCGGCAATGGTTGCTTTTAGTGTGAATGTACGAGGTTCCTCTGAAATAGAAAGGCATGGATCGCCCTATATTTCTCCGATTGATTTCAGGTAACGTCACTACTTCACGAATATGAATGATAAATACGATAGAATTTAGTTCCACTTTAACACTTTTCTTGAATGAAAATAATAAGAAAACACTGCTATTTTCTTAATTTGGGTGTTTGCAGCGCCGTAGCTGATGCTAAAAAAAAACACCGGGCACAGAGAAAATTGCCCGGATTTATTAGTTGACAATGTGATGACGTCATCAGTGTCATCCGTTTCCAGAAACTATGATTTTTGCGGATTTTTCGGCTATTCCAATGGAAATTAGCCACAGAACGTGAATGAAAGCAGGAAATCGGGTTTTGATTTTCTGAGTATAACCAGTCTTTTCTCCCAAAATTAATAAATAAACAAACAGATTTTTACTGCGTTCATTCGAATGTTTTCTTCGTTTTTCTTTCTTTCTTTCTTTCTTTCTTTCTTTGTGAATTGTTTAGTTTGATTTCTGACGAAGACATTTTTCCTTGTCCGGATTTTCACTATGATTGCACGGATCGGCCTGGACCCGTGCCCGGTGTGCCCGGTAGTCAGATATGGCCATGGGTGTTTGTATATGCATATTAGTTATTTGTCTTAAGAAGTAACCGTAAGTTGGGCAGGATATAAGCCACATTTTCTACTATCACGGTTTTACATAATATTTGCACAAACAACACTTTATATATGTAATCAATGTTTGGGTTTTATATATTTGATAAGCTAATGTATTAACTGTAACAGAGTGTGGCTATTTCATCTTTGCAAGCATGTTGATATCTTTCCTTCTTGGAACTATCTATTCCTGTTTACAAGTTCTGTTTCTGAATCTGCGAAACGATAATGGCAATAATTTGACATTCACATGCCTGAAACAACAATAAATTAGAATTTTAAATGGCTAGTGTCAGTTTTCGAAAATGATCAGATCATTTTATAAAGGATTATTTTTTTAATACAAAATTTCACGGGGACATAAATACCATTTCATTCGCAAGATTCCAAGATGCATTTTAAAATTTCCATTTGTATTTAAATACATGAAACTAAATTAAATTTGTGGCAGTATAATCTCTGGATTATCTAATCGAATTTTCTTTATCATATATTCTGTTGTGATGCGTTTACGTATTTCCAAACCTGGATTCAACGTTACTCGATTAATTCTTGATTTCATGGCTGCCGGGTTTTTGAAAATGATTTGAAACAACGCAACTGCTAAACGCGACTATCATTGCTACAGTGATCATCCAAATAATACAGTGGCAAAGATAGCTGCAAATATAACAAATCTGGGAGATGTCTTAAAAAAGTAGAGCCCACTTTATTAGAACGGTAAATGGGATCCTTTTTATAACAATACTAATAGCTAATATTGTTGTCCTACTGGTTTTCTAGTAACTGATGACCTGGTAACTCTTGATACGGAAAAAATTATGAGCAAGAATATGCATTTCACACGATTATAACGAAACGCACCGCTGAAAAGTTCACTAGTAAAATACTACAAGATCACCCTTGGCAACCAAACTATGATCAAAATCCTAAGATAGTTACTACTTTAAGGATTAAAAATAACTTTATTTGAATAATTTCTCTATGTAATTATGAACGCCATCAACAAAAATGCTTAATTCTAAAGATCACATTCGACAAGTTTTAGAATTAACAAAAGAGAGTTATTTGTCTATATTTCTGACATGAGGTATTATTTACACTATTTACATTATTCAGACTATTGTCCTCCTCTTTGTTGCCATTTATACGATGTTTCGGCCTTCTTTAAGTGCTAAGAATTTCGATTCGAACTCTTTATTACGATCACTGGGGTATATCATTTTCATTCCTTGCGCGAAGTCTCTTTTGGTAGTCATGAGTTATCTCATGCTAACCCGATATGATAATGTTCTCATCATCATACTATCAAGAGAGATATTTAAAAAATGTAAAAAATATAGCTAAGAATGGCAAAATATAAGACACATACTGACAGATAGAAATAATTAAAGCACATTTATTTCATATCAGGGTTTTTTCTTCTTCTTTTTTTTAATCATCCCACCCCAAGCAAGGCATTCTACTGCCACTGTTTTGCAGGGGGTTACATAGGGGAAAGTGATGAGAAATAGGGGTTAGTTATAGAACATGTCAGGAGGAGAGTAATAGACGGATGAAGATACCGAGGATGGGGGTGGGGTAGATGAAAAAAAGAGCTTGTGAGAATTGATGCGAATTAGTGTGGTAGGAGATGTCTGTTGACCTTACATTTAAATTCCTGGAGATTGTAGCTGTCGGGGAAGTAAGTATATGGACGGGAACTCCACAGGCGGGAGTTGCGATAAAAGAAGCTGTTAGAGTAGAAATTGCGGTTATATTTTATCGGTTTCACTGTAAAAGAGTGGGACCTAGTTGCTAATCTAGTAGCTCGTACCAAGAGGGCACCAGTGATCTAAGTTCATTGGAGCAGAAGCCGTGAAAGTATTTGCAGAAGAGGCAAAGGGAAGCCACGTCACGCCGGTGACAGAGCGTCTGCAGCTGAGCTGCCAAGTCGGTATCGATCACATTACAGATTCTCCGTTGGATTTAGAGGCACCTGAATACTAGAGGCATCTGACCAGATTTGCACACACGGACAGACGACCAGTGATAGTTTCATGTAATGTATGTTTTAAATTTTGTTAGAAAGTCAAAAGATATTTTTAAAAACTGCTAACATTGTGACTTCCAATTATTACTTCAGAGCATAAAAATGCTATATTTGAATAACTAACCTATTTAATTATTAAAACCACCAACAAAACAACTTCACTACGTGGCTACAGACGGTGTAGTATTTAATAATAGTTTAATATAACTTTCTAATTGTAAATGATGATATAAATATTCGACAGATGTATAATTAGTGGATCAGATGTATATCATTGGATTGTTATTCTTGAGAGTACGTTTGATCAACGATATTCCCAATGTTAACAATTATCGGTATCTATGTTGATGATACGACATTTTTTTGTCTTAATAGTAAGTCTGATAGACTAGATAATGCCAAACAGACAACTGATATAGAAAATTAACTTCCAGTCAGTTGTTAACTGGGACAAGGAGTCGATTCTTAATTTTAATATCACCAAAATGAAACTGGTCTCTAACGATCATCTCAAAAACATTTTCCCTTGCATTAACATTGCAAGTGCTAATCGTAAGGAGAATAATTTACTGCTCCTTCTTGGTGTCATGTTTTCTACTGACATAGAATGAGATTATTATACTGAATCAACTGCAAGATCTACTGCTAGGTAATTCAGTTCATTATGTTGTAGCCAAAATGTATCTTGTACATTTGTAAGCTGAATATTGCTGCCGCATCTAGCCTGTTACTTCTTCACACACACACACACACACACACACACACACACACACACGTGTGTGTGTGTGAATAAGGAACAAAGAACATATTAACAAAGTTCAAAACATTAATTTAAAACAGTGCTCAATATAAAAATAGAGCTATGAATATTTATTATAATTTATATATTTATTATACATGTTCTAAACTATAATTTATATATATATATATATATATAGGTACCTTCACTAAATCGTTATAGCCAACATAGTATGAATAAAAAAGGCCCCAAACTTAATAAGAATTAACTTTTTCCAACAAAATGTTTATATTTTTATTAAGAGGAAAGATCAAAGTATTTTTAATGACTTTTTAAATTTTTTTAATCCCTTCTAACACGTTCGAAATTTTAGTAAAAATCTCGTTTTGATTTTCGTTAGCGGGTAACCAAATCGTTACGAGCGTTTACAATGGAAAACGTAAGATTACATAACTCAATTTTTCCGGTAACAAACACATTAATTTGGAAATTTTTGCAAAAGTCAAATCAGGACTTTTTTTTTAATCATATCACCCCGAGCAAGGCGGTAACGCCACTGATGTGCAGGGGGCTACATCGGAGTGAAAAGATTGGAAAAGAGAAAACCGGAAACTGCATCCTAAACAGGAAACAAGGGAAGAGCCTCTTCATCTGTTCAATAGACGTGGGTGGAGTGTAAACCGGGCAATAGTTTAGTCTATCTGCTCCAATTGAGAGAAAAAAAAGTCCTGATTTGACTTGTTCATGAATGAATTAAATTTGACTTGTTCATGAATGAATTAAATTAATTTTGAAATTATTATTTTTTTAAAAATTAGTAAAAATATTTTTTACATCTGCTACAACCTTTTCACGTAAATTCATTAAATTTTAAGAAATTAAATTGTTGGGGTGATTGTTTTTATTAGTTAAATGCAGTATGCATTGCGAAATGTAAATCATCTATTTATTTTTTGAAAAATTTTGTCTCTATTTCCAAAAATCTGCTCCCAATAATAAAATGCAATATAACTATGGCATTATTTAATTTGATAAGCTTTTAATTGCTTGAATAAATAATAAAAATTAAGGACATTATAGTTTGAATTCTTTTTTCAATTAACAATGAAATTTTAAAAGAATTGTTTTCATTTGTTTTAATTATAATAATTTATAAAGTTAAAAAAATATTTTTAAAAAACTTCAACGATTTGTTCGAGTTAGCTTAAAAGCTTATTAAAAGAAGATTATACTTGTTTATGGAAAATTAAAAAGTTTAATACAAATCGTTGTGTCTTCCTATTTTAATTTTTTATGATAATTTCTATGCGTAAATTAAAAAGTCATGTGTTTCAGAGTTTCTTGCCTTTACAGGGAAAAATATTTATACAATCATGTAATTTGTGATCGCCATACACTTATCTTACTTCTAATCTAACAACATTTGATACACGACGGACAGATCAAAAAGTTCAATGTGATTAATAGTTTTATTCTAAATTTCATGCTATGAATAAGTAATACTTGTATAAATCAGATGAATTTAACATTAAATTTTCTAACTTAATAATGTGTTACAGATGTATATTTTGTTTTTGCAAGATTTTTAGAACCTAAAATTAACATTTATTTACAAATTTGTCGATCGCTCAAAAATGGCCGAAAAATTGAGAAATTAAAAAAAACACCGCAAAATTTTATATTCCAATCAATATAACTTCTCTTTGAAATACTCCAGAGTATTTTTTTACTTGAAATAGTAAATTTAAATATTTAGCATTCAATTAAAACTAAAATAAAAGTTTCAAGAAAACCTTTTCATTTTTAAAAATTCAATTTAAAATTCAGATATCGAAAATGAATGGATGTACCAAATATATATATATATATATATATATTTAGAGAGAGAGAGAGAGAGTTGTGTCTTTGCTATAGATATGTTTACGGTAACTGTTCTGATTAGCTTTACTTTTTGTTACATTGACTTTAGGCAGCAAGGTCTCATGAATTACATGTTGAAATGGTGGAATTTGTTGAAATGTAAAACTTTCTACCAGTTTCCTGCTTTCATATCAAATATAAACTTTAAAAGTTTAAATATAATGCCAGTCAGCTTCTTCTATCTCCTTAAATCATGTTATTTTATTTTTCTCTGTTTCTTTCACTCTCAGTAATTCCTTGCGTCTTAGTAGATTTATCACCTTACTTCAGGTGAAACAGCTAAAAACAAGAATAAAGTGATTAAGCTGTTAAGTTAACGACTTATGTAAGGGTATTAGGTTACCAGTTTGTAGCGACGTTGACTGAAAAGGAATATTTTCTAGTGTTATAGGGAAAGTTATTTATGATATACGTTGTTGTGGTGACGTTATCGTCGTAACATGATGCTCTTCAAATAGAAGTTAGTGCATTGATAATATTGAGTTATATGCGATATATCACGTGGTTCACTGTGAACTACAAATACACCCGAACAGGAAATGAAATGAATCACATCTTATATCAACGGAATTCTACCGTTGAAGCGAAAAAATAGGTAAGACGTGTGTATTTTTTTTTTTATAATTTGTACTATGCCACCAAACCTACTACTATTAGGTGTATTAGCAATCAGAAAAAAAATCGTTAGAAATTAAGAGTGCTGATCTGCTGTGCAATATATATATATATATATATATATATATATGGCAATGAATGGTGGAGAAGAATTGAAGCAACAGAAATGGGGTTCTACAGATGCTGTGAATATCATAGACGGAACAGAATGAAGACAAAAAGTACACTTATATTCAGAATCAGTAAGTGGCAATTGAACTTTAGGACGAGGAAACAGGGTTCGGAGAATTTTTCACACACAGGACATACTGAGTGTATGTAAGGCTAAAGAAAAGAATTAATAACCTATCTAATGAGATTAATAAATAAATGTCAGAAAGAGAAATCGAGAGAGGCATAAAGAGCTACAATGGATAGGAAATTGCGGAGGACTATGAAAATCGACGTCTTGAAAGAATTTTTAAACATTTATTTATAAAAAATATGTATAGCATTATATTTGATAGAATATAACTACGATATTTGTTTCTTATTACAATCTAATTTTCATAATAAGAATTGGTGGTGTTGATTATAGAGATATGAAGATAGAGACGATTGTGGTACGACCTCAGTACTTAGAGACGTGATTATGGCGGACATGAATCAATGGCTGGCCTTTACCTTCAAATCCTTATCTGCTACCCAGGGGATCTCTACTCTCTCTCTCTCTCTCTCACACACACACACTCTCTCTCTCTCTCTCTCTCTCTCTCGCACACACACACTTTCTTTCTCTTCCCTCTCCCTCTTTGATACATCACGTTCCCCATTATATTACAAAACCCTACTCTCCCCCCGCTGCCAACGACTTCTCTTGATAAGTGATGTACTAAGGTTTGTCTTGAAATAATTCAAACTGAGACAAGATTATGATGGTGGCTCTGACAAAGAGGAGGGGGGAGACTGAAAGGTGAGCTAGTATAAAAAGAAGGAAGGACTCGTAGAGATTTTGGCGCGTTTTTATAAAACTTAGCCGGAATTATTAAAAGAGATGTTGGTTTAGAAACTTTCTTTTCAGATGGCTTCTTTGTTCTCTTCCGAATGGCTTCAAGGTAAAAAAAAATAGAGATAAAAGCTTTGACAACAATACATTAAGATGTCGAAAGACCCAAGAAGGATAAAAAATGTGGGTAAACGAGAATTGGGCACGTTCACTTCGGTAGCAATAGTCCCCGAACTCCGCCATTAACCTCTTTTAATAATGTGTCAAAGATTCAAAACGTCTTTGTTTTGACGTATTTTATTAGACTAAAATTATTCTAACCGAAAACATAGGTATGATTTTATATATTCGGTGTTACACATAAATTCGAAGAATTTTGAAAAGAGTGAAGAATCCGTTTATCAAATTGCTCAAGGTTTCTTGTGTTCCACTGAATATTTACCACAATATTGAATGTTAGCCCATCAATAAATAAAGTAAATTATTATTTCTGTCAATTGTACCCAAGCGCTTGCTTCCATCTATGATATTCATAGCATATATATGTATATATACACTACTGGCCATAATTATGAGGCCACCCTAGTTTTTTAAAGAAAGTGATGTATTTCATACTATCTTTACTATTTATTGCCAAGTGGATAATACTAAATAAAAATAGAATGGTTCTTTTTAATACTGCACAATAACATGTGCATCAAATGAACTGTTCTGGAGTCTAGTTTTTATGATCACTTCCCCATGCTAGTCTCTTCTTATTATTGGCAGGCGGAAGCAAAGGCTTCCTGGCTGCCTTGTAAAATGTTACAAAGTATTGATAACAAAAGAACCATTCTATTTTCATTTAGAATTATCCACTTGGCAATCGTATGAAATACATCATTTTTTAAAAACTGGGGTGGCCTAATAATTATGGCTGGTAGTTCATATATATATATATATATATATATATATATATATAATTAATGTGGAGATGTTTTTCACATATATATAATTAATGTGGAGATGTTTTTTCAGAATCATGCCGACTTCGGAGTATCGTGAAGGCTTTATTATGGTGTTTTCACTCTTCAATATCTTTTTTCAGTCTACTGTTGTGTCCCGATTTTATTCTCATTTATATGGTGCTTAGTGTAATTTAATTTTTTTCTATGTGAGTGGCTCTACAGATGCTTAATTGATTTTGTTGTATTAAGTTTGTTTTATTATTTGCAGGTAGTTGATTTCTTTTTATTGCTTTTTATTGTGTTTATAATGGGTTGTGATGGAACTTCGAAGTCGGCATGACTCTACTCAATTAAGTGACAGACATCTCCATATTAATTCTGTTAACGTGCTTTTTCGATATCAAGCACTTTACGATAAAAGATTTGCTTGCCAAAATATCAGTAAACCACTGAAAAAACAACAATCTTGGCACTAAGCATCGTTAAAACTCAACACCATATATATATATATATATATATATATATATAAACACACACCACAGACATCACACACACACACGCACACACACACACACATACATATATATATATATATATATATATTGAAACAAAGTTGTAGAACACGTAGGTTTTCTTACTTTTACATTTGCATGCATTTACTTTTATAAAGAGTGCTCGATACAATTTAGAGCATTATATATATATATATATATATATATATATATATATATATATATATATAATGCACTAAATTATATATATATATATATACTCAATAAACTACCAAGGTTTCAATCGTGAGGTATCGTCAGGCACAAGGTGAAAAAGTCTAAAATACAACTCCGAAAGAGTGGAAGGTGGGCAAAAAAGAAAAAAAAGGAGGTGGAAACGGAACTCGATTCTTAGTCCAAAGGGTGGGGGGAATGAGGATGATATTTGGGACGAATTATTCGCGAAAGTTTAATTACCTTAATATGATAACATAAACTTATAAGCGCTTGTACCTTTAAGTGTGTGTATGTGTCTGTGTGTGCGTATATATATATATATATATATATATATGTTTAGATAAATTTGCCCAAATCCACCACACATGAGTACTTAGTGAAGCTTGGGTGCTCAAGTCGCTACGATGTTTGGGCACCATATTAGTTAGTTAGTTAGTTAGTTAGTTAGTTAGTTAGTTAGTTAGTTAGTTAAGTTCCATACGTGATACACGTTTTGGGCGATTATCACATGACTGATTAGGCAGAAGATTATCCCGCAGTAGTTTGCCTTTGCTTTCTGCGGTAAGGAAGAGATGGATTAATACCTTCCCTCAAGGGTATTTGCGTGTAAGGGAATGCAAGTGGAATTCGAACTCGGCTCTCCGATTTGTCGTTCCGAGTCGATATCCATTGCAACACAACGTACATCCTGCATCATTTAATCTGCGTGAAAAGAATATTTTGAATTGCATTTCTATCTGTAGTTTGCTGTATAAACGCAATAGAAATGCACCCTTTTTAAACAAATTCTGATGAGTGATGAGAAGTGAATTGTTTATAACAATGATCAGCGAAGAAGTTCCTGATTTAAGCGACATGATCCAACTTTAGACACCCCAAAAGCATTTCTTCATTCTAAGAATGCGTGTTGTGCATCTGGTGGGAATGGAAACAAATCTGCTTTATGAGCTTCTGCCAAGTGACCAGTCAATTGATTATAAAAAGCAATACTCGCAATTCGACAGATTAAAGCAACAATTGAAAAAAACGCCTAAAATTGGCGAACAAGGAAGGTGTTACTTTCCATAATGATAATGCCAGACCACACGTTTCTTTGACAACCTAGTTACATCTTAGCCTGGATGTACCTCCGACTGCCATATTTACCAGACATTACTCTGATTTTTATTTATTAAGTCTCTGCAAAATAATCTCAATGGTAAATATTTTAATTATTTGAATGATATCAGAAAAAAAACACCTTAATGAGTTTTTTTTCCGGAGAAAACACAGAAATTTAGGAAAAACAGAATCTTTAATTTGAAGGAAAAATAGAGAATGGTTGAGCAGCAAAATGGTTCATACTTAGTTGAATAAATATTTAATGGCATAATTTTGTTTTCTGTTTTAATTTCCCTTAAAATTCAGTATAAACTTTCAAGACAACCCAATGCATAAATAATAGAAAAAATTAGTCATTCATAAAATCTTTTCTCAGCAGATTTTTATATCCGTAATAAAATAGTAAAATCATCATCTCCACGTAATCATTTAATAATTATCTTTCCTTTTGACTACTGAAAATCAACGTATAGCTAAATCTGAAATGACTCATATCCCAGCAAAATGTATGAGCCTTTAATATTATCCCTAAGTGAATGCTTCTGCTTCCTTATCTAAATCGACGAATAAGATTGATTTGTAGAGAAATGGGAACGAAAGGAGAAAGTTCTACGATGAATTATTTTATTTCATTGAAGTATATATACAATTGCATCATGAAAGATACAAGTAGAACTTTGAGCTTCTTTTTGGGGGAGGGCTTTATCCTTGGATCTACGTATTTCTTAATTTTCATCAACGACCCTCTTGATGTCTGCAGTCCTCAACTCGTTATCTATACTAATAACACAACTATTTGCTCTCGTCATAAGAGTAATTTTGATCGATTAGATAAATTGACAACCAATGTAAAAATGACCTACAATCTATTTTTAAGAGAGACAGAGAATTGCTTGTTAGTTTTACAACCTCCAAAACTATATTGCTCTTTTTTTATTCATCTGAGAGAACCCTATTTGCCTATCATCCTCATGGCTAATGCTAACTTTCAGGTGTGTGGCTCATGGCGCTTTCTCGTGATATGAATAGAAAGATCATCTTGAACCAATTGCTAGGTCTGCTGCTAAAAATGTTGGTTCAATGTGTCGTACTAGTTTTTCTCTCTCTCTCTCTCTCTCTCTCTCTCTCTCTCTCTCTCTCTCTTTCTCGCGCGCTAGAATCTGTGTTATACATTTATAATTATACCATTCGTTCCTGCTTTGAATATTGCTGCCAGATCTGGTCTGGTGCTCCTGCTATATATTCAGAGATTCTTGATAAAACACAAAGAAAAATTTCCAATGTCATTGGTCCTGACCAATCTTAGTTTCACTTACTTTGCCATTGCCATAAAGTAGCTTCCCTTTGCCTTTTTTATAAATATTTTCGTGATAATTAAAAAAGAACATTGCTCTCTTCCTGTCCTTTGTAGCTCACAACAAATTTTGTCTTTGATGTGTGTGTGTGTGTGTGTGTGTGTGTGTGTGTGTGTTTGTGTGTGTGTGTGTGTGTGTGTTCTGACCTGGTGCGTACTTTTTTATGGGCACCTCTGCTAATACGGCCCGGGGGGGGGGGAAGAAAGTGTGTTAGCGTGGTTATTGTAATTATTTTTTGTGTGTAAAGTCTATGTGTAGTATTGTAATTAAATCTACCTAACTTATTTATCTGTGTGTGTGTGTGTGTGTGTGTGTGTGTGTGTGTGTGTGTGTGTGTGCTTTAGCCTGGTTAACGGTTTGTTATAAGGGAGGAAGAAATGTGTGTGTGGTTATTGTTATTGATTGCGTGTGTGTGTGTGACCTATGTTGTCGTTTTAAGTGCATGTTGTGTGCGTCTTGGTGTCGTCTATACTGTTACGTAATCCAGGTTTAATTCTTGGCGACTGTTAATTGAAGGATGTAATTTACTATATTATTAGGGACTCTTTAATGCGTAGGTTACCTATGTTGCGTTCCTTAGCCAAGATATTAACGGTTATGGTTTTGTCCTTATTTTTGCATTTTTTAAGTGTTTTTGGATTGATGAATCTAGCGTGTGTAGATGTTCTTTTATTCTAATGTGTAGATGTCTTGTAGTGCTGCCGACATAGAATGCATCGCATTTGGCGCATTGTAAGCGGTATACGACATACGCCTGGTGGCATATACCGGTGCCTGCAATTGGGCAGTTGTTTAGTGTGCATGTGGTGCTGTTGTTTGTTCTGTGGTTGGGGTTGAGGTGTCTTCGAAGAGTGGGGCCGTAGTGTGCCAGCTGTATGTCTAATCCCTCTCTGCGGATAGTTCGACGTATTTTAGATGTTATATAATCGCTGAAGTGTGGTAACCTCAGGAAGCAGGTGTTAGATAGGGTGTGGCGCCTTGGGCCCCTACTACCCTTCCGTTCTAGGCGATTCACAAAGGATTGTGGATAACCGTTAGTCACCAGTGTGACTAACGGTTACCCACAATCACCACTGTCTTGCTTGAGATGAAATGATTATATATATATATATATATATATATATATAATCATTTCACCTCAAGCAAGACAGTACTGCCACTGGTGCGCAGGGGGTTACATAAGAGGAGAGTATTGAGAAAGAGGACCAAGTTACAGGGGGTGTCAAAGAATGGGTAAGAGAACACTGGTGTGAAGAGTTGAGTGGGCGGGGAAAAGAACATGACACAATGGTTGTCACTGAAAGGATAGGAGTCAAGGAGATAGGAGATGGCAATTGACATTACATTTAAATTCTTGGAGATTGTAGCTGTCAGAGAAGCAAGTATACGGAAGGGAATTCCACAGGCGGGAAGTGCAAGAAAAGAAGCTGAGGAGTAGAAGTTGCGGTTACATTTGATTGGTGGGACCTAGTTAGTTGCTAGTCTAGTAGCTTAAGTAAATTCATGCAAAGGGGCACCAGGGAACTAACCTCATCGGATCAGAAGCCGTGAAAGTATTTATAGAAGAGACAGAGGGAAGCCACATTACGTCGGTGAGAAAGTGATTGGAGCTGAGCTACCAGGTCGAGATCGGTTACACTGCATATTCTCCGTTGGATTTTGTCAGGAACCCCGAGATGAATACCAGGGGCACCCGACAAGATGCGACAGCAGTATTCAATGCACGGGCTGATGGTATATTTATATATGTGCAGGATAGATTCAGGCGGGAAAAACTTCCTGGACCTATAAAATGGACCGGCCTTCCTAACAACAGATTTAGCTATGGATTCAATGTAGTCATTCCACTTGAGATCGGAGGAGGCGACCTGTTTTGCTTTCAGGGAGACTAGCCTGATCCATGCTAATGTAAGTAGGAGCGATTGTCTGTGGTGGTTAAAAGAAAGCAACTTCGTTTTGAAAGCATTAAAATTCATGAACCATTTCTTACTCCAGTCCACCACAGACTGAAGGTTTTTTTCGAGGTTCACTTTATCAGCGTTGATGAAGATTAGAAAAAGCTTAGGACCTAGAATAGAGCCTTGAGGGACACCCGCATTCGTATGATAGTATCTGGTAGCATGTCCGTTCAATACTATCTCTATTATGCGATTTGAAAGTAACGACTGGATTAGATCAAACAATCATCCAGTTATACCATAGCCCTGTAGCTTATGTAGAAGGCCAGCATACCAGACACTGTCAAATGCTTTGGAGATATTTAGGGCAACAGCGCGAGCTCCACCGTTCTTATGGAGAGCCTGGTATATATACTTTGTGATGGTCGTTGGCATATCAGCATTAGACCTGGTGAAGCGGAAACCATATTGTTTGACAGAGACTGTGGGCTACTGAGATGTTGAACCACTTCAGCATTGATAATAGCCTCGAACACTTTGCTAAACATTGGTAGGAGGCTGATAGAGTGATAATTAGAGGAGTCCGAGAGTTCTTCAGCACTTTTAAACACAGGGACCACAAAGGAAGACTGCCAGCTGGCAGGAAAGCAAGAAACAAAGAGGCACTAGTTATAAAGTTTGGAGAGGACAGGAGAGTTCAGGAGCACATTTCTTCAGGACAATAATTGGGATTCCGTAGCCACAGCCTTTCTTTCTTGTCATAATTTCACAGCGATAGTTCAAAAATAATTAAACAGTGAACAACAAATATACAAAAACGTGAGTTCGTTTGAAACTAGGCTCTAATACTAACTCAGCCTGGCCGGAACGAATGAAATTATATTAGTTCGTATTATTAATTTTTATCGAAAAGAACCAACTGGAAAAATTTGTTCTGTTCCAATATGAACAGAGGAAATAAATTTATTTTATTACAATATGAACAGAGGAAAAAAAATAAAAAATGGAAATTTGAAAACGAGCTGGAAATAAAAATGAATCAAAATATTGCAGGTGTGATTGTTCTAACAAGTCGGCCAGACGAGGTCATCGCATCAGACGGCCATTATTGAAGAGCGGAAAAAGCATGACTAAGAGAAGTTCAAAGTGAAAATTTTATTGTTTCGTGTTTTTCTGACAAACCCATGCGGAATATAACCAAAACATGGCCGTAGATTGTCACAAACGCAGAAAAAGGATTTTGCGTATCCAGGTTTCTTTGAGAAGTGCAAAGGTTAGGTTTGATGGTTATGAGAATTAACTAAATTTAAATTTCCCTGAGAAAAAATTAGAGGCATAAAGGTCCCGCCCAAAATGGAAAGAAGACAGACAGAAGAGACGTCATAAAGATATCATTACTTAATTAGCTGCGCCAAAATGTAAGAAGACAGAAAGAAGTAACTCCGCCCCAAATCTGGAGGCGAGAATGATTTCATTGGCTGCAAGGGCCAGAAACTAGACACCCAGTGTCCGTCGTGCCCCGCACCAGTAAAATAAGGACAATCATAACTACAGAGCCCCGCGAGGACCATACAGCAGTGTCCAGTCAGCTCTCGGCCCAGAGATGTAACGACGAAGATAGGTGCCAAGATACTGGACGCCCACCGTACGGCGGAGATGTTTGCCACGCCGTTAGGTCCCAGCCGTGGAGAAGCCTGCCGCTGGCTTAGCTGACTTAGCTGAAGATGTACAGAGACAAAGATAAATGCCTCGCCGATGGATGCCAACCGTGAAGAAGCCTTCCGCCGACCGACCGAAAAGAATTAAAGACAGACGAGAAGTGATTTTGCAGACGAAGTCTTGAAACGGCCAACCAGAGTTAAAGACAGATAAAACTGATTTTGCAGATAAAGTTGAGACCAAGCTCGAAGAGCGAGTCCGAAGTACGGAACCGGAGATGGCTTACCGCCGTCGCCAGCTTTAACCACCGCACTCAAAGACAATCCTTCGGCAGCTTCCGTAAAGCTTTGTTGCGAAACAAAACAAAGACATTTTGAATCGCCACAAACGTAAAACTTTGATTGGAGTGAAGTGAAGTGATACCGCCAACCAGAGACTTGAATTAATGATAAGAAGAAAAACGCTTCGCAAATTACTACCAGGTGGAATGGGTCGTTCCGTTCCGTTCACGTCTCGGAGTTACGGGCTGTATTTCGCGAAGGCTTCATTTGAGGTTGATTGTAAAAACAAAACTCGGTCACTTTTCGTCTAAACGCTTCAGGATGTGAAACGACCTTAAAGTTTGTATAAAAAGCAGTAAAATTATGAGACAAGTTTTTTAATACTAATATTCACTTGCTACAAAGCCCAAGAGCCAAGTAGACATTGGTTTTGTGGTGTTGTATGATCGTAAGAAAATACCAGAAGTGAAGTTCATGCTGCTCTGTAGGAAAGATAACAGCTAGCCCGAGACTTGAAGAGGTTAAGATTGTATTAATTGGGAAAACCTCTTTCCAGGAGTCTATTATGCAAAACATCACTTCTTGGGAAGAAGCTTCCTGGATAGAACTTGTTTCTTACTCTAGAAATACAAAAGGAATCGGTATCATTCAGTCTTGTGTGTAACGTGGCCAGTCCCAGTTGTAAAATATCAACGGTGGATAAACTAAGGAATGTAACTCGTCAGAAGTTACATTCCTTTTGAAGTCTGTAAAGACAGGTATGTGAGGACAGTAGCTCGTAGACAGATAGGGCAGCAATACTACATTTTTGGTTTAGTCTGGCTCTCGTAAAGATAGAGTATATCACGAGGACTCGGATACTTACTGGCGCGGTACAGGAAACCAATCGTTTTCCATCATTTTTTAACTCGTCTGAAATTAATTGTAAACGAAGAAGGAAGTTATTAACTGTTCAAATTCTTTGCGGATTGAGGAAAATATCTTGTGAAAGATTTTCAGACATTAAAATTTAAAGATTTTGATTGATTTTGCTTTTATTTTTAAATTATTTTACATAGTTCATATTAGATAAAAAAAATAAATAAATAAAAAGAATACAAAAGAAATGTTCAACTTATTTCAGGTATTTAAAAATTTCGCATGGTGTAGCAGGAGAAGGCGTGCTAAGAGCCACCAGGGAGAGGGAGATGTGGAAAGCCATGGTCACCTACGTCCTGAAAGGACAAGGCACATAGGGAAAAAAACTTTACAAAAATGATTATCTGATTTTGTTTCTTACTTTTTGTAGTTTGACATCCAAATGAAAAGGCAAACTTAGCGAATTAAATTTAATATGCTATTCGACCCACCCACAAATAAAAATACATCAGTGCAGCCTTTGATCTTTGCAGATGAAGTTATTAATATTTTTTGACTACTTTTGAATAAGTACATTTTTAAAATGACTGCATTTTTGTTAGTTAATAATTCCCATACAAGCGAAACCAGATAGATTTAAGTCGTTGTACTTAAACAGGTTTTACTTTTTCTTTCTTCATTTTTTATTTTTTATTTATTTATGTTATTATGAAGGATGCAGTTGACCTGAACGACAGCATTAATACCTGCATTAAAGAAAATTTTGATGTGTAATTACGCAGTGTTTACGAAAAAAACAGAAGTGTTCTTTATACTATTTTCTTAATAGTTTGTATGAAATATTTTCACTTTTACATTCTCTCTCTTTATATATATATATATATATATATATATATATATATATATTTAGTGCATCGAGGCAGCAAATAATGTTCTAAACATATACTGTTAAATATAAGAGACAATGAATGTATATTATGTTTAATCATGAGCCGTTCTAAAGGTCGTATTTTGGCCTTAATTTCAGTTGAAAATAAAGACAAAAATTCTCCAACATTTTTTATTAATTTGGTTCTAAGCTTTCGGCTCACATGAGCCATCTTCAGAGAGGTTATTAAGACGGTAACACAATAACAGCCACCATCACCGACGATTTTATTTTGTGTTGACATAAAACTCCGCTAGGCAAGGGCAATAGTTACATTGCATTTGAATAGATGGTTCCGTTGTCATTTCGCGCTATCACGCGGTGTGACGTCATAGAACCGCATTACAAATTTGCGAACTGCGTTTGTTATTTTTGGTAACACTCTCTCTCTCTCTCTCTCTCTCTCTCTCTCTCTCTCTCTCTCTCTCTCTCAAACATATAGATTTTTTTTGTTACTAAAAACAGTCTTTTCGTTCGTTTTTTTTTCAGGTCGTATGAAAGTCGTACCGAAAGAAATGCCTTCTATTTTATATTGCAAAAGCGGATCAAAAACTATTCTCGATACACATTCCCAGTGACTGCATCTTTACTATAAGATACAGATTGTTATTGCATAGATCCCGTTGAACATTCTTCCGGGGTTAAGCTTGATTGATTGTTTTGTTTTGTTTTACGGCTTATCAACATTTTTAATATAGTTTTTGTTTGTAAAAATAATGATTTACTATTACAATAGCTACTAATTAACCCAAGGCTGGGGGAAGCATTTTTTTTTTTAATCATTTCACCCCGAGCAAGGCAGAAACGCCACTGATGTGCAGGGGGTTACATAAATGTAAAAAGATTAATTAGAAAAGAGTGAGGAGTACAAGCTAGTTAGAAAGGAACAATAGAAAGCTGAGAAAGCAGGTGCAATGACAGATACATGAGCGGAGAGAAAGTGAAGATTATACAGGGGAGGGGAGAGAGCTAGAGTCCAGTGGTTAGTAGATGAGTATTAACTTTGCATTTAAATTTCTGGAGGTCGTAGCCGTCAGGAAAGCAAGAATACGGGAGTGAGTTCCACAGGCGGGAAGTGCGAGAGAGGAAGCTGCAGGAGTAGAATTGTCGTCTGCATTTGGCTAACCTGACTGTGAATGGGTGGGACCCAGTTGCCAGTCTGGTTGCACGGGTAAACACCTGTTGAGGAGGCATCAGTGACTTAAGCTCATCCGAGCAGAAGCCATGAAAGTATTTATAGAAGAGACAGAGGGAGGCCACATTTCGACGATGGGAAAGTGGCTGCAGTCGAGTCGCCAGATCGGATCGGTACCGATCACATTACAGTCTCTCCTTTGGAGCTTGTCAAGAAAATTGAGGAGAACGGCAGGGGCACCTGACCATAAATGGCAGCAGTACTCCATGCACGGACGGATGGTTGACTTGTATATATGCAGGATGGATTCAGGTGGAAAAAACATCCTGATCGACATAGTGACCCAATCTTCTTAGCAGTAGATTTTGCTATGGATTAAATATAGTGGTTCCATTTGAGGTCTGAGGACAGGGTAAGTCCGAGGAGGCGTAGTGTATTACTCTCCGGGAGAATCATCTGGTCCATGCTTATGGGAGGCAGAAGAGGTTGCCTGTAATGGTTGACAGACAACAGCTTGGTCTTAGAGGAATTGATGTTGACAAGCCACTTCTTGCCCCAGTTCACCACAGAGTGTAGATCCCGCTCAAGGTCAGCATCGAGATTATGTCTGTCCGCCACGACAGGTTTCTTACTGGAGCGGGAGTATATTGTAGTGTCATCTGCGTAGATGCCTACTTGGGACTTTATCTCATCTGGGAGGTCGTTGATGAAAATATTTCTAGGATATTTGAGCGTAAGTTTGTATAATGAAGCCGACTGGAATTGGAATTCGGCTCTTCATCTTTAATTTCAATTCCGAGCCGTTGTTTATAACACCACCTGCACATTCAGGCTTACAGCACCTGGTATTCTCAAGTGATCACCGAGCTCGACTTTACATAATTTCGGTGACCTTACGAGAACCGGTATTTCAACCTGATGTGGCCGTAAGCTGCAGATTAAGCGTAAGTAATGCTGGATTTTGATATTCAGTCCAGATTTACAATTAGTGAAGAAAAAAAAATAAAACAGAGATATGAGTAAATTTGAAAGACACTTTTAAGATTTCCCTAACATTGTGTTAAATATGCCGCTCGTAAATTGTGTATCATCCTATTTTAAGCTGACCTTAAGGAACAATTTAGAAGCCGATCAAATTGGATCAGATAACTTAAGTTTAAATACCTGAAAACTATTAATCTTTTCTAAGCGTAAATGATTTTTTGATTTTTTATTTATTTATTTATTTATTTTTATAATGGTGTTCAGTGCCTTCATTTTTCTGGCTTTTTTATTGTAAATTATAGCTTTCGTTTCTAAGATCGTTATATAAACAATACCGATCAGAAGACAATTTACCTTTTAACTATTTTCATGTGTTTCGTCTTGAGCTACATAGATAGATAGATAGATAGATAGATAGATAGATAGATAGATAGATAGATAGATAGATAGATAGACTGAGATATTTATGATATAATCTAATAATTAACGCCTCTATACAGTAGAGAATGGGACATTTGATCACATTTATTGAAAATCCTATAATCCTAAATTGTTCCATTGCTATTTCTAAATCTAAACTGTAAATTTCTTTTACTTCTGATGCTGAAATAGATAGATAGATAGATAGATAGATAAATAGATAGATAGATAGATAGATAGATAGATATTGTCCTGTATTGCTTAGCAGAATAATCTCACAAGTTTGATCCACACTCGATGTCTCACAATTGTGTACTTATACCGTCCAAAGTTAGACTCAGTAAATATCGATAGATTTTTAAAAAATACCACAACCCTTCAGGCCGCAGGTAATCATGATTCATTTTCTTTATTATCTTCAAATTGACATGGTTTCTTGGAAACGATAGCGGTTTCTAATTCTCTTTGCCATGTTTTTGAATTTCAGAAACAAATTTTAATAAAGTTTACAAAATGGTCAGTCGCCATAACAATTACTGTAAGAAACTTCACAATGTCGTAAATACTTCTTTCTTCTTAAGCCGGTTATCGCCATCTTAGTGACAATGAACTTCTACTTTATAGGAAAAATACACAATAACGCATTCCTTTAGCATGTCAAATCCAAATGCATCTTGTCTTTTTTAAAGCACTTTTCATTCTCTCCCCATTCAACATTCAATGCATTTTATCCCCTTGGCAAAAGCAATGTTACTCGATGATTTGCACTCAGAAAGAGAAAGGTTGTCTCCGAAATCAAATGAAAATAGAAATCCTGCTTCTGCCGAAGTCATGAATAGAATTTGTACTTTTATTTGTCCTTTTATTGCTTTTTGTTCTTTCGTTTTTAATGCTTATTCTTTCTTTTCCTTTTTTGTAACTCTCATTTTTTTCTTTTTCATTTATAGAATTTCCTCTTTCATTCGTCCGCCTTGTTTCCTTTTTACCTTTTCTCTTTCCGTTTTTCTTCTACGTTTCACATCGTACAAGACAAAAATACAAATGCGGGAAGAATCATTAACGATAAAAATCGTTACACTGATAATTGCTTAAAATGCGATCCTAGTAAGAACACTGTGATGAGACAATGTCACTACATCATGCTACAATATATATTCTTATTTAATCAGGTTAGATTAGTTTTGATACAAGATCACAAGTACGAAGTAATCAGTAGAAATTGAGCATAACACTTAATAGTAACGATCTGCAAGACTAACCTACTTGCTTTTACTTTAAAGTAATATGTTGATTTTATTCATTTTTTTTTATTCTTATTTCTTTTTAATTGCATTCTTTTTTATTAGTGTCTTTCTGCCTGTCCTTTTTTCTTTCTGCCTGTCCTTTTTTTCTTGGCAAAGGCTAAATTCAATCAGGCCAAACTGAATATTGGCATCCATTTCTTTCTGTCCGGAATGAATAAAGACAGAAATATCTGACAAAAAAGATAATTCTAAAATCCTTTCAAATCATTTGTTGCTTTCTTTTTCGCTTTTCTGATAAGAGAAAAGGATGGCTGAACATTAATATTAGTTTTTTCAAGGTAGCAGACAACTACTGTCGATATGTTGGAATGGTAGTGAAGGATGTTTTTGACGAATTTTTCAGATGGTACATTTCTCGGGCAAGTAAAAAGAAAATGATTGATGGCGGAGATATGAATGATGCGTAAGACGAAAGTAAAGATCAAGAAGCACAAAGCCAAGTAAATGATTTGATTTCATAACAATGGAGAATTACTCCGATGAGGGAAATCGCGAAAGTTTCACAGGGTGGATTCAATAAAGATGTTTCAATTAGGAAAGGAGAACCAAATTCAAGACGATAAGAAAGAGAGATTGAGTTCAAGTCGGAGGAAGAAAAGAGACAATTTAGATCGATGGAATTACAAAAGACAGAGAACAATAGAGAAAAAGAAATGTAGATATTAAGGAAGGCGAGGAAGATATTTAGAGAGAGAGAAAGAGCAACAGAGAGAGAGAAAGAGAAAGAGGCTCGAACAAAACAAACGGAAAATATGCAGGTGTTGGTAAAAAACAGGAAATAGAATGCCGAGAAATTGGTAAATACAAAATAGTTATATATATATATATATATATATATATATATATATATAGTACTAGGAAACCTTCACTAGAAAAAAAAAGAAAGAAAGTACTAGATTACTATGTGATGCCAGTTCTTCAATATGGCAGTAAATGTTGGACAATATCAACAAAGATAAAGGGAAAACTTGAAGCAGCTGAAATGTGGTTCTACAGAAGGATTCTGCGGATATCGTTGACCGAGTATGTGAGCAATGACGAGGTTTTGGAAAGGATAGAGACGAAAAGGAAATTAATACTGAGCATCAGGAAGAGACAACTAAAGTTCCTGGGACATGCAATGAGGAAGAAAGGCTTAGAGAATCTGATACTAGCAGGCCAGATAGAGGAAAAAAGAGACAGAGGAAAGCAGCGGAAAACATATTTGATGGGCCTGAGCAGGTGGATGACAGAACGGGGTCTGCGAGACGTTACAGGAGAAAGCGTGCTAAGAGCCACCAGGGATAGGGAGACGTGAAAGGCCATAATCGTAGCGTCCTGAAAGGACAGGGCACATAGAAGAAGAAGAAGAAGAAGAAGAAGAAGAAGAAGAAGAAGAAGAAGAAGATTGGGAACTGTAGATTACATATAGGTTTTTTGTTGACTCTTTTCAATGTAGTGAGTTCGATCATTACCAGAATTCACATATTAGGAAAACGCTTTTAAAACCGCCATTTTAAATTTTGTTTTCGACTTACTTCAAACTCAAATTCTATGCGCCAGCCACTAAGGAAGAAAAAAAGAATGAAGGCAGTATGAACAAGAAATAAGTTTCTGAAAGAGAAAACGAATGAAAGAAGGTAGTATTCATAGAAAAAAAGAAAGGTGTAATAAAAGAAACAGGGAAAGAAAAAAGGAAACTAACGAAATAGAAATAGAAAGAAATAAAAAAGAACAGGCTGTATTAAAAAGAAAGAAAGAAGATAATATAAGGAAGAAAAAAAAAGAAAGACAGAAAGAATGGTATGAGAAAGAAAGCAAAAAGCTAAAAAGAAAAAAAATCAGTAAAAGAAGGCAGTAAAAAATTCAAAAAGAAAAAAGACAAAGCAAAATAAATAGAAAAAGAAAGGCAATATTAACCGAAACAAAAAAGAAAATCAGTATGAATAAGAAAGACGATGACATAAAAAGAAGTAAATCAGTACAAATAGAAAGAAAGAAGACAATATAAAAAAGAAAAAAGAAAGAAAAAAAGAAAGAAAGAATGGTATGAGAAAGAAAGTAAAAAGCTAAAATGAAAAAATGCAGTATGAACAAGAAAGAAGGCAGTAAAAAAATCAAAAGGAAAAAGACAGAAAACAAAATAAATAAAAAAAGAAAGAAGACAATATAAAAAAAAAAGAAAAAAGAAAGAAAGAAAGAATAAATAATCAATGTAAAAACTGGAGAAGCTGTACTTTTAAAATTTTGTGTCATCTTTTTGTTTTTTTGTTTTGTTTTGTTTTTGTTTTGTTTTTTTTTGTTTTTTTGTTTGTTTTTTTGTTTTTTTTTTTGGTTGTTTTTGTTTTTTTTGTTTTTGTTTTTTTCATGTAAATAAAACGTTTCTGATTTTTGGAGTGACCGAATATGCAATGTTCATATTCCCATGATGGCAGTATCATCTTGACTGTTTTGACAATTAACATATCAAATTCTGAACATCACCTGAATACTGACTAGCGTCTCAGCAGTCTTGAACGCAACCGATTCAGCCACCGTACAAGAATGAAGTGAAATGATAATAGACTGAATACGGAAACATGTGTTCACGTCATATATCTTCGCTAGTGGATGAAATGTCTAACCCAAACCCTCCCACGTTCAAATGAGTTTTTTTCAGAGGATGCTGGGAAAGTAGTGTCGACAAAGGCTGTCAATCACGGAAAAGGGGCGTTATAGAAGAGATCCCAGGAGAAACATGGCCAGGATGTGATGTCATTTTGGTAGAATTATAAATAATCAAGATTTCTTCAAGAGTAAGAGCACAAATAGAGAAAGGAGGGAAGGAAAATGATAAATGGTGAATCAAGAAAGAAATCTAGAGAAAGAATGAGACATGATGAACCAAGAAAGGGAAAAAATGACAGATGAGTCAAGTAAGAGCAAACGGGGAGATAAATGAATGCTGAATGATGAACAAGAAAGAAAAGGTGTAATAAATACTGAGCCAAGGAAGGAAGAAAAGAGAGAGTGTAAATAATACTGAGTAAAGGAAGAAAGAAAATAAGAGTGTAATAAATAATGAACGAAGAAAGAAAAAAAGAAAGCGAGAAAAAGAACAATAGATGTTGAGACAAGAAAGAAAGGAGAATGAGAAAAAATAATTGATGCTAATCAAAGAAAGAAAAAGAGTAAATGAAAGAGAAATAAATATTGGAGAAACAAAAGAAGAAGAGAGACGAAAAGATGCTTAGAAAAGAAAGAAAAAAAAGAAAAAACAAGAGACAGCAAAGAAAGAAAGAAAGAAACGAGAGACTAATAGATGCTCAGCGAAGAAAGAAAGAAAGAAAGAAAGAAAGAAAGAAAGGGATAGATGCTTACTTTAGATAGAAAATGAAGAGATACTGTAAGTAATCCCGCGCTAAGAAAAAAAGAAAAAACTAGGCACTGAACGAAGAAAGGTTGAAAAGAATGAAAAGAGATATAAATAAATGAGGAGCGAAGAATGGAAGAAAAAAAAGAAAGAAATGCTGAAAAAAAGAAAGAAAGGAGAGACAATAATAGATGCTAGGCAAAGAAAGAAAGAAAGAAAGAAAGAGAGAAAGAAACGAGAGACTAATAGATGCTCAGCGAAGAAAGAAAGAAAGAAAGAAAGAAAGAAACGAGAGACTAATAGATGCTCAGCGAAGAAAGAAACGGGAGACTAATAGATGCTAGGCAAAGAAAGAAAGAAAGAAAGAAAGAAAGAAAGAAACGAGAGACTAATAGATGCTCAGCGAAGAAAGAAAGAAAGAAAGAAAGAAAGAAAGAAAGAAAGAAAGGGATAGATGCTTACTTTAGATAGAAAATGAAGAGATACTGTAAGTAATCCCGCGCTAAGAAAAAAAGAAAAAACTAGGCACTGAACGAAGAAAGGTTGAAAAGAATGAAAAGAGATATAAATAAATGAGGAGCGAAGAATGGAAGAAAAAAAAGAAAGAAATGCTGAAAAAAAAAGAAAGAAAAGAGAGACAATAATAGATGCTAGGCAAAGAAAGAAAGAAAGAAAGAAAGAAAGAAAGATAGACAAAGAGGTGCAGAGCGAAGAATTGTAGAAAAGAGGGAGGTTGAGATAAAAAAAAAAAAAAAGAAACTAAGAGAGAAACTAATAGATATAGGGTAAAGACAGACAGACAGACAGAGAAGTAGATAGTGAAAGAAAAATATAAAAAGTACAGGAGAAAAAGTACTTAGCCAAGACGGAAATAAATCTGTGACAGTAATTGTGAAGCAAGAAAGAATAATGAGGAAATAAATGCTTAGCAAAGGGAGAAAGAAGAAAGAATAATAGATGCCAGGATTTGTCATAATGAAAAAAAGAAAGACATTCACGATTGAGAAAGAAAAAAATGATTGAATATGCAATAGACTCTATTTACATTATTCGGATTATTGTCCTCATCTTTGCTGATATGTTTACGACGTTTCGGCCGGTGTACGCTCCGGCCTTTTTCAGATGCTATGGATTTCAAACCGAACCCCTGCATCGGTGTAGGAATGTCAGGTGGTTTGATATTCATGCCAGCTTCAGGTAGAACTTTTCTAATTGTCTCTATATTTTTGGTGTATAGGATCCGTACCAATCGTTCAGTATTTGTTCAATTCCTAGCACCTAAAGAAGGCCAGAGCGTACAACAGTCGAAATGTCGTAAACATGGCAGCAAAGATGAGAGCAATAGTCCGAATAATGTGAATAGTGTAAATACTACCTCATCTCAGAAGTATAGACAAATGCAATAAAAAACAAGCAAAATAAACATTTATTAAATCTGCAAAGGATGATAAACTAAATATGGTCGCTGCTATTGAAACGGACCTACATTAATGGGGCAGGAAAGGGCTTGTAAATTTGAATGTCTCAAAAACAAAACTGCTCTCTTTCAAACACCATGGAGAAATTTTCCAACCAGCATGGCAAATGCAAGTCTCCTTGAAAGCAACATACTGCAACTTTATGACTTCTCTTTTTCAACCGACTTGAAGTGGAACGAATATATCATATTTATAGCTGCATCTTTTGCTGGGAAGGTTGGGTATCTGTGGCGACTCAAAAGTTTTTTCTCGTTTAAATCCATCTTGTACATTTAAGCCTGGAACACTAACCATCAATTAAAGTTACACCACAACTAACCATGGGTATACCATACCCAATTTTGAAAATATCAAAAAATATTAAATGTAAATTTTTATTTGAAATATTTTACATGCAGGCACTTCAAAATTTGTACTTTGAGTTAACATTAATAGGAACTGAAAAACATTATTTAGGTAAGAAAATCAGGTACTGAAAATTTAATTAAATTGTAATTAAAATGGCATCATTTGCAATTGGTACGATATAAGGGGTGGGTAGTGTTCTCGGGTTAATTATCTACCATCCACCCGTGCATTGAATACTGTTGCCATATCTGGTCGGGGGCTCCTGCTATTCATATCGAGGTTCTCGACAAAATTTTAAAAAAAATGGATCTGCAACATAATCTGTCTTGACTTGGTATTTCAACTTAGTCACTTTCTCACTGACGTGACATGGCTTCTCTCTGTCTTCTGATGAGTCGTCCACGTGGATTTAAGCGTGCTACTAAATTGGCATCTGGGTCCCACTCTTCCACCGTTGAAATAGTTAAATACAACCCTAACTTCTATTTGAATAGTTTCTTTTCTCGCACTTTCTACCTGTGTAACTCCCTTCCATTTACTTGCTCCCCGATAGCGACAATTATCCAAAAATAAATATAAATATATAAATGCAACGTCTATTGCTATTTTCTATCTACCTAAATCCCATTCATCTTTTATCCTTTCTTCAATATCCCCTGTACCCGGTTTTTCTCTCAGTGTAATCCCCCACTGTGTACTAGTGGCTGTCCCGCCTTTCTTCGGGTGAATTGATTTAAAAAACAACAAAAGACATTATACTGAGTTCAAAATGTATAATGCATAGCGGTATATATAGAAAGAAAGTTGGAGTTGGTGTCATGTAGATGTGCAACAGAAAATGGAGAAGATTTTCAATGACAGTCTGAAACAGCTGTGCCACACGTAGGATAATTGGCACTTTCTCTATGTAAAGAATGTTGATATTGTCAAGAGAGGCAAGTGAATACTTCCCTACAAATTTCTGTCATACGAACATTTCTCTCAATAATAATCAAAAACTTAATTCAGAAAACGATTTTATTTATGGTAATTGTATTTTGGCGATTGTCTTAATTGGTTTCCATCGGTTGACACAGTAAATCTAAAAAAAATGTTGCTTTATAGCAGTTGCTATCGTTCTCGGAGTTTTGTTTTGGATCAAAGTGTAGTATCTGCCCTCGAGCGGATAAACTATATTTCATCTCTCAGTTGTGTCTTTTTCTGCGAAAAGAGCGCTACTGAAAATATTATTGAGAGTTGCCCGGTCTTAAGAAACAGCTCCCCACGCTAAAGTACCTCCTCATTACACTAAGGACGTGCCAGCGCAACCGACGCTTTCGTGGGCTGAGCTATTTTTGTGGCTCCCCACGTTAATTACCCTTGTGCCACATCCTGTCGGCATTGGACGGCAATAAAATACAATTGCTTCTCGGACTTTTGTCTTGGATCAAAGTGTTGTATGCATTTATATCAGCTTAATTTGATTCTCAGTTTCCACTTTTATGCAGCCATAAATCTGATCTATTCGTTCCACTTCAAGTCGGTTGAAAAAGAAAAGCCAAGAAAGTGCAGTATGTTGCGTTCAAGGAGATTTGCATCTGTTATGCTGGTTGGAAATTTTCGCCATTTCTGTTATTTATTCTTTCATTCTATCAGCGAAACCAAGTAGTTTTCTTTTCACTGCTTTGTAAATGTTGTGCGAACTAACGAAGGGAACGAAAAACACAATCATAATAGGACTCTAAAGATTCATAAACGATTAGCACTGTTTACAAATTTCTTTTGAGATCTTTCAATTGGCCGATGCCTTTCCACAAGTCCTATCTTGTTATTTAACCCATAACTGGAGGGAAGGGACGGATTAATACCTTTCTCAAGGGTACCAGTGCTTAAGTGAATACAGGGTATTCAACTGGAATTCGAACTCGGCTAACAGATTTCTCTTTCCGAGCCGATATCCACTGTACCACAACGCACATCCGTCACTAAACGCTTACAGCACCTGGTATTCCCAAGTGGTCACCTATCTAAGTACTGACCAGGCTTAACGTTGCTGAACTTTGGTGATCGAGTGAGAACCGGTGTGTTCAACGTGATATGGCCGTAAGCCTTGATGAGTTTATTAACATTAGGGTAGTATAACAAAAGACTGAATGTATGAATGTATGTGCATGAATCATTCATGCATGATTCTCTCATTTTATTTTTTTTTTAATCGTTACATCGCTTGACACGTAGAAACAATACTTGCTATATATTTTGAACGGAAATCTATACCACACATACTAGCGTTACCGGCATATACACACACTTAATTCGTCTATAGTTTAAAAACGTTTGACACGTATTTTTTTCGCTTACATATAGTTACATTCATAATAAACATCTAATGTTTTTATTACACGTGGCACACACCCTTAAACAGACACAAGTTTTTCCTCTACATTAGATATTCATCCATTGTTCTACTACACATGACACGTATCTGACTAATGAAATCAAACCTCAATCAAAATACTGTCTCTTAGATGTTTTTAAAAATATTTTTAAATCATTCGTCTTTAAAAAAAAATATATATATATATGTCGGGATATGCAAATGAGGAAAGAGTAGATCGGAGGGAGGTTTTGAGCTATAAAACTGACATGACAGAAATTACCCCAAGTGTCACCTTATCTACTCAGAGTCTCCGTCATTCTATTGACGACTCTATGACACTGTCAAGCCCTCTGCTTTCGGGTAGAGGGCGCTCTCTGCTTCTGAGCAGAGAGCAATAACCCAATCGTGGTTCCGCCGAAGGGTAGAACCACGACTCGGTAAAAATAGACAGACATTTTTTGGCCCGGCTATATGGCCGGGAATTCCCACTATAAAATGACAATGTGTCACATCCGGCCTGCGTGGGAAGGCTAGTAAATACAATCACCTTATCTACTCAGAGTCTCCATCATTCTATTGACGACTCTATGACACTGTCAAGCCCTCTGCTTTCGGGAGGGCGCTCTCTGCTTCCGAGCAGAGAGCAATAACCCAGTCGTGGTTCCGCCGAAGGGTAGAACCACAACTCGGTAAAAATAGACAGACATTTTTTGGCCCGGCTATATGGCCGGGAATTCCCACTATAAAATGACCATGTGTCACATCCGGCCTACGTGGGAAGGTTAGTAAATACAGTCACCTTATCTACTCACCTGCCACCCTTGCGGACCTGTACAATAAAAGAAGTAGGCAAGCTTAGACAAGTTAAGAAATGCTAAGACAAACTTTGTACCCAGTTACCACGTATGCGGGGGCTAGATAATCAGTACCCCGAGCATCAGTACCCCACTAC